>JAODLJ010000012.1:70764965-70781078 GCA_027576115.1 Cathorops melanopus
GATGATCTGATACAGTTATATTGTTAACTACAGGGTCACTTACATTGTCTGACCTTAAATTAGTAGTTTGAATTTTTGTCGGATATTCTCAATTTTGTCATTAAAAAAAATGACAAATGGCGGAGAGAGAAGAGTGCCCCGTGTTGTACATCAGCCACAAGCTCTCCATGTGAGATGAAGTACAGCACCATTGAGAAAGAGTGCTTGGCCATTAAATGGGTGGTCCTCACCCTCCCTTATTACCTGCTGGGGTGCCCTTTCACTCTTTGCTCAGCTCACACCTCACTCCAGTGGCTCCACCACATGAAGGATGCCAACACATGGATCACCCATTGGTATCTGGCCCTGCAGCCGTTTAATTTTGAGGTGGTCCACAGGCTGGGGGCACAGATGGTGGTAGCAGACAACCTCTACTGGCAAGGGGGGGAGTCAGCTGCAGGCTGGACAGCTCCACGGCCTGAATCAGGCAGTGGAAGTATGTGGCAGCAGGGGCATGGTCGAGTGCCAGTTTGTGAATGGAGAGTGAAGCTGGGGAAGGTGAGTGGCAAAGTGGAAGCGCCTGTTGTTGATTAATGTGCTGTGTCTGTGTGTTTTTGTGCAGTGACAGGGAGCAGATAAAAGGGGGAGAGGAGCAGAGAGAGGTGGTTTTTCCCCTGGCTAGAGTCACACCTGTTCATTGTGTGTTGTTGTATCAAGTCTTCCATTTAGACTGCTGAAAAGCAAGTTTTTGTTTTGGTTTGTGGTTTAAATAAAACCAAAAGTGAATCTGGACCTGCCTGTCTGTCTATGCAGTGTCCACCCCTGTCAGGGATCCATTATAATAGTGTTTGCATTATATATTTTCATATTTCATTTTCTGAATTTTCTGAGAAGGTAAAATAAAGTTATATTGTTTTAAGCCGATATTTTGCCTGGTTTGGGCTGTATTTAAAATGTGCTGGTTAAGTTAACCCATAATGGATGCAATTTTTTTCAACATAATAGGAGGATTAATAAAACTATTGAAAAAAAAATTATTTGTATTTTGTACATGAAGAGGATGCTGAGCTTGTTTGGGTCAATGTAGATCTGTGAACAAACAATTTTCTGTTATGAAATTGAACAAGAGCCGCTTGAAGTCCAGATTGAAAGACTGAACAATTCTCATCGACATAATATTCTACAAATCAGTCCCACAGCTCTCACATCAGGTCTGACTATATACCTGAATCTAGATCCCAATTTCATCCCGCTCATTAGTTCTGGGCCTGTCTGGCCTTTAACCATTATTGGGAGGAGGAACTTTCTACTCGTAAAATTGAAATTCAGTACACTCTTAACTTGAGAGCAAAACTCCAAGTTGAGTCACCTAACACAGGAGAATTTGCTACAGATGCAAGAACAGCAATCCCAGAAGTATAATATGGGCACTTGGCTAAGGGAATTTGGACCAGCAGATAAAGCGCTCATTTTACTACCCATGTTGAGCTCTAAATTACCTGCAAAGTAGGGAGGATCACATTAGGTCACATGGTAAGTTGGAGAAGTTGACTATGAGATCAGGCGAATGGATGGAGGCAATGCATGTCAGATATACTACCTAACTTATATTGCTTATAACATATAATTTACTTGAACACAAAAAAATTGTACTTTGGGATAAAATCAAGGCTATGTGGACATGGGGTAATTTGTGATTGGATTTGTGAAGACACAATGATTAGAACAGCACTGTGGTCTTGGTGCCCAAGAGGGATAGGCCAGTCTGGTTCTGTGTGTATTTTAGAAAAGTCAATGTGGTGTCTAAATTTTACCTATATCCAATACCTTACCTTGATGAACTGCTCAATTGGTTAGATGTGACTTGCTTTTATTTGATGCTGGAGCTCACCAAGGGGCAGATGGCAGATTCCCTCGACTACCATATCCCATGAAAAAAAAAAACAGCCTTTCCCACTCTACTTGGTTTACACCAATTTGTCACCCTTCTGTTTGGGTTGTTCAGAACCTCACCGATGACTTTCAGTGGCTCATGGACAGAATCCTCCACCTGCAGAATGCATATACCACTGACTATTTAGAGGACAATAATTTATAGGAATGATTGGTCGTGGCATTTACAACATCTGAGGGCTATCCTGACTCAAAGCAAACCCAAAGAAGTGTCCAACTGGGCAGGTGGAAGTACGGTATCTGGGCTTCCATTTGGATCATGGGCAGGCATGTCCCCAAATTGAAAAGACAGCAGAGATTGCAGCCTACCCGAGACCCATGACCAAAATGTGGGTAAGGCAGTTCCTGAGGCTGGCTGGCTACTACAGAAAGTTTGTACCTAATTTTTCAGACATCACCAGCCCACTGAATAACCTCACTAAAAAGGGGCCACCAGATCCAGTCCAGTGGATGGAGCCATTTGGATGGATTTTTGCTCAGGTAAAAGAATTTTTGTGTGGGGGCCCACTATTGAATTCACTTGACTTTTCTCTCCCTTTTGTTCTGCAGACTGCACAGTGGGGGGAGGGCTGGAGGTTGTTTTGTCCCAGGTGTTGGAGGGGGCAGTGTGTCCCATGCTGTACATCAGCCTCAAGCTCTCAGTGCATGAGACAAAATACAACACGATAGAGGAGTGTGTAGCCATCAAGTGGGCAGTCCTCACCCTCCGACACTACCTGCTGGGATGCCCTTACACTCTGTGTTCCTATCATGCCCTGCAGCTTTGGCTCCACCAAATGAAGGATGCTAACGTGTGGATCACTCATTGGTATCTAGTGCTCCAGCCAGATGCAGGCTGGATGACTTGCTAGGTTATACTGGACAGTGGTGGGGGTCTGTGGCAGTGGGGGTGTGTTCCAGTGTCAACTGTGGATGGAGAGGAGGCAAGTTGAACTCACAGAGAGAAGCCAATGACCAGAGAGAACTGAACAGTGCAGAGCCGTATGTGCACATGCTTGTGTGTGATTGATGTGTGTCTCAGTGTGAAACCTGAAAATAAAGAGAGGAGCAATGTTGAAAAGCAAAAGTGAGAAATAAACACACCTGTGAGTTATTGCAAGCATGCTCCCCAAATCCTCATTTCCCCATGAATCAGTGAGTGTTACAGTGTGACAGAGACATGCAAAAGGACAAGGAATGGGAGAGAGACAAAGCAAGCCTAAGGCTAATATCAGGACAATTGGACTCTACTGACCAGATGATGCCTTATGTGTTTATACATGTGGAAGTGGAAAATCCAGACCGGTGACTGTTACTCTCATCTACTTGCAATGACGTGAATCAGTTGAGATTGCAGTAATTTTCTGGGATTTCTCTTGTTTATCATTTCATTTCTTCTTTCACTTTACATCTCAAAATATTTGTCATCACAGTGTAGTGTACAGTCCACACAAAATACATTAGGAAACTTTATGAAAGTTACAAACACAGATTAACAACAGTTGCTAACATGGTCCATTACATATTATAAGAAAATATTCTTGTATTAATATTCTGAGTTTACATACACCGTACAGTTTCTATGCAGCTCAACGCTACTGACCTGGACGCACTTTTGAACAAATGTTGCCCTTTCCACTGGGGTCAGGATTAATTTGTTCTTGTGTGGGCGTGTGTGACGGCCCCTAAAGGTCAGGAGGGGGCATATCAAATGGCCCATCTAGCTGAGGGAGATCATTAAAACAAGAGACAGCTATGACGTTTAACCTTTTCCTCCCCCACATGCACCACAAATATCACACTATAAAATGTGCAGGGAGAAAGACTTTTATGACCTGATGGGCAAAATTGAACACTGACGAACTAGCAAGAGAAAAAGCAAGCTTATTGCACACAAGTTCAACATTTTCTTCTTGTGGATTTGAGGACTAATTTGACTTTTACTGTGGAAGTACTGCATATGAAGGGAAGGAGGCTTAGTCTCTCTATGGAAAAAGAACATACTTTGGTTTTAATAAAAAGTAACTTCAGAACCTTTATAAACTCCCCAATATTATTAAATCAAGCCAAATAGTGAGAGATGTAGAACTTTTAGCAAAGGATGACCTCCACAATAGGATGATGATGTTGCTTCAGGGAAGAGAAGGTCATTTTGTATTTTTTTTACTCCCCCACAAACTATGAGTTCTAAAGGTGTGTGTGTGTGTGTGCAAATTAAGCACATAAACTGACATGTTAAGCAGACAAATTTGCATTGAGATGTTTAAGATAATGTAAGAACAGCCTTAATTTTAAAGCAAAAATGGTTATATCACAAAAGATATTTAAGAAAAGGTACAGCAAGTGAGAGTGAGAATGAGCAGGGAATAGGCATTCAGTCCCTTTCACTGTATATCTGTGTGTGTGTGTGTGTGTGTGTGTGAGACAGTAGTCTGTCTCTGTGGTGTGTAGGTTGCCTTTGACTGCAGACAGCAAATGAGATGAGGACAAATACAGAGTGAGGAAGAGAGCAAGTTTTGTATACTTTCAGGGTTGTTGGAGAAGTGGGTAGTGCTGTAGGAGGGTGGGTGAAATATGGGGGGTGTTGGGCTTGAAGCAGGAGGTGGAGGGTTAGTGACGGTCAGTCAAAGCCAGAAAATCAGAGGGAGGGAGAAGGAAGTGTAGGAGTGATTAATTACGGTAAGAAACCACAAGCTCAGCCTCGGTGGAATCGGCACCTTGTTGTGGTGAGGTTGCTTGTGTGCTTCTGTGACCCTTAGAGCTGCACCGGCTGGAGTCTTTGACTCCTGGTAGGGCCTCCCATGCCGGATTGGTCGAAGGGTAGAGGCCAGACAAAGACTGATTCCCTGGTCCCCCAGGTTGGGGGTTTGGCGCAGGGTTAGCTACTCTGCCCTACGGGTAGATGGAACTCGTCAGCCTTGGCAGGCCATCCATCTAGGACAGGTCAAGTCTGATGTAAAACCTATGACCCGAGGACCTCGCTGTCACCGTCCCAGCTTGCTAGGCTATGACAGATGAACCACGGGTGTAAAGGGTGGGGTCAGTATTGCGCACACTGTACCCCACCTTAAATATCCTCAGCGCAGGCCAGAGGGATATTCCACGTCCACCATCCCCCAACATCCCCCCACCTCCAAATCCTTCAAAGCCCTGTAGCGATGGGAAAGGGGCGAAAACGGCAGGTGGAAGATGCCACTGGAAGCCGCAGTCTCAATCCTGCATGCAGGCGGTTCAGGACTATCAGTCGTCTGATGTTGACCCTGGAGATGACAACCTCACCCGGCAGTATCCTGAGCGACCAAGCAGCCTTATTTAGGGACAGTACTGCTTGCTCCACACGGAGAGGGGCCTAGAAAAGGTGGCCTAACCAAAGCTCATCTCCAATAACCCCAGTTGGCCAGCCGCAGTCAACGGGCATCTATCAACGCGGCCGAACAACATCAAAGAATGAAAGGTTAACACCCGCCACAAAGGGTGTAAAAAATCTCAAGATTGCATGCTGGAATGTCAGGACCATGCTTGACAGGTCAGACAGCAACCGCCCAGAGCGACGATCTGCTCTGATTGCCCATGAACTTGCCAGACTATCCATAGACATCGCTGCTTTAAGTGAAGTCCGCTTTTTAGAGGAGGGCAGCCTTAAAGAACATGGCGCCGGTTACACCCTCTACTGGTCTGGCAAACCTGCAGGAGATAAACACCTCTCAGGAGTCGGGTTCATGGTCAGAAATTCCATCGCCTCCAAGCTAGAACACCTGCCAACGGGGCACTCTGATCGCATCATGTCAATGCGTTTACCTCTGCGTGGTAACCAGTCTGTGACACTGTTTAGTGTGTATGCCCCAACTCTACTCGCCGAGCCTGTAGACAAGGAAAGATTCTACAGCGACCTGCGCAGCTTCGTACAGTGCACTCCCGCAGACAAGGTCATTATTCTTGGGGATTTTAACGCCCGTGTAGGCCGAGATGCAGAAACCTGGAAAGGAGTCATCGGCAAGCATGGCGTTGGTAACTGTAACGACAACGGGCGGCTACTACTGGAATTCTGCGCCGAGCTGCAACTCTTCATCACAAATACCAACTTTCAGCAAAAGGATTCTCTCAAGACAACCTGGATGCACCCTCGGTCCAAACATTGGCATCTCCTAGACTACGTCTTGGTGCGTCAGCGAGACCTAAAGGATGTCTTGCATACCCGAGTGATGCCCAGTGCAGAGTGTCAGACAGACCACCGTCTTGTACGCTGCAAGCTGCAGCTCCACTTCAAACCCAAACCCAGGAGGAGAGGCGCCCCACGCAAGAAAATCAATATCAGTGGCTTACAGTCAGCTGCAGTGAAAGCTGACTTCCAGTCAAACCTACAGTCGAGGCTAGAAGACCCCAGTCAGTCTACTGATCCCTCCCCTGAAGAACTCTGGGAACACCTGAAATCTTCCATCTTACAGGCATCTGAAGAAGTCCTCGGGTTTGCCACCAAAAAGAACAAAGACTGGTTTGACGAGAACAACCAGGAGATACAGGAACTGCTGGCGAAGAAGAGGTCTGCGCACCAAATCCACCTAGCGCAACCAGGTTGCCCTGGGAAGAAAGCTGCATTCCGCCTTGCCTGCAGCAACCTCCAGCGCAAGCTTAGAGTCATGCAGAACGAATGGTGGAATATCATCGCGGAGAAAACTCAGCTTTGCGCCGACACTGGTAACTACAGAGGGTTCTACGAAGCCTTAAAGGCGGTGTACGGCCCCTCGTACCAGGTCCAGAGTCCCCTGCGCAGCACAGACGGACAAGCGCTTCTCACAGACAAGGCATCCATCTTAGGCCGCTGGTCGGAGCACTTTCAGACACTATTCAGTGCCGACCGTATAGTCCAAGACGCAGCAATTCAGTGTATCCCGCAACAGCCAGTCAAGACTGAACTGGATGAGACACCGACACTGGAGGAGATCACCAAAGCCATCCAACAGCTGAAGTCCGGCAAGGCAGCAGGAGTTGACGGTATCCCACCAGAGATCTGGATCCATGGAGGACCTTCTCTCCACATCAAACTCCATGAGATGCTCACTTGCTGTTGGGAGCAAGGCAAACTTCCACAAGATCTTCGCGATGCTGTTATCATCACCTTGTATAAAAACAAGGGTGAAAAGTCGGACTGTTCCAACTACCGCGGCATCACCTTGCTCTCAATAGCAGGCAAGATTCTAGCTAGGGTGTTGCTGAATAGACTGATCCCTACCATCGCAAACGAGAACCTTCCTGAGAGCCAGTGTGGCTTCAGAGCCAACAGGAGCACTACCGACATGGTATTTGTCCTCCGACAGCTCCAGGAGAAATGCCGTGAGCAGAACAAGGGACTCTACGTTACGTTTGTTGATCTTACCAAAGCCTTCGACACCGTGAACAGGAAAGCTCTCTGGCAAATTCTGGAAAAACTAGGCTGCCCACCAAAATTCCTGAAAATGATAATCCAGCTACATGAAGACCAAAACGGCCAGGTTAGACTCAACAGTGACCTCTCAGAGCCATTCTCCATCTCAAACGGCGTCAAGCAGGGCTGTGTTCTAGCTCCTACACTCTTCAGCATCTTTTTCAGCATGATGCTCCAGCAGGCCTTTGAAGATCTTGATGACGAAGACGCCGTCTACATCCGCTATCGCACTGACGGCAGCCTATTCAACCTGCGGCGACTACAGGCCCACACCAAGACACTGGAGCAACTGATCCAAGAGCTTCTTTTCGCAGATGATGCTGCCCTTGTTGCTCACACAGAAGCAGCTCTTCAAAGACTAACTTCCTGCTTTGCAGAGGCTGCACAGCTCTTTGGACTCGAAATTAGCCTGAAAAAGACAGAAGTCCTGCATCAGCCTGCACCTCGAACAGAGTTTCTCCCTCCTCACATTACAGTTGGCCAGACAGAGCTGAACACAGTCCACCAGTTCAGCTATCTGGGATGCACCATCTCCTCAGATGCTAAACTCGACAAAGAAATCGACAACAGACTGGCCAAAGCAAACAGTGCATTCGGAAGGCTCCATAAACGAGTGTGGAATAACAGGCATCTGAAGAACAGCACCAAGATAAACGTGTTTCGTGCAGTCGTACTGACCACACTTCTGTACGGCTCAGAGTCGTGGGTCCTCTACCGTCATCACCTGCGACTCCTTGAACGCTTCCAGCAGCGCTGCCTCCGCACAATCCTCAACATCCATTGGAGTGACTTTGTTACCAATATAGAAGTCCTGGAGAGAGCGGAGGTGTCGAGCGTAGAGGCACTACTGCTAAAGTCCCAACTGCGCTGGGCTGGGCATGTCTCCAGGATGGAGGATTATCGCCTGCCTAAAATAGTCCTGTATGGAGAACTGTCCACTGGCCATCGTGACAAAGGAGCGCCTAAAAAGCGCTACAAAGACAACTTGAAGAAAAGCCTGAGTGCCTGTCACATCGACCACCGCCAGTGGTCAGACCTTGCTGCCGACCGTGGCGCCTGGAGAAGTACCATCCACAAAGCTGCCTCTGCTTTTGAAGTATCTCGCAGAGCAAGCCTCCAAGAAAAGAGGCAAAGGAGGAAAGCACGCCAGGCAGCAGCAGCTCAAGAACCACCGGACCCGATGCTTACCTGTGGCTGCTGTGGCAGATCATGCCTGTCCCGCATAGGACTGATCAGCCATCAGCGTGCCTGCAACCGATGTGGCCTACCCCCTCACTGATCTTCGAATACGAAGCCAAGCCAAGAAGAAGACCCTGGCTCTTGCCCATAGTCACCTGGGATAGTCTCCAGCTTGCCTATGACCCTTCACAGGATAAGTGGTTATGAATCAACTTGTCATCAGCAAGCTGCTCACCTGAAATTTATGTTAATTTATTTAAATACGCCACAGTATCATCAGGTGTAAACATGCATCTGTCAAAAGCGGAAGCTACTTTTGCACTGAGGACTGAAATGACATCATACTTAAGTTAATGTTTTCTTTAAACTGATAGGTGAATAGTTTGTGTTTAAACTCAAGTTAGTAAAATTGACATCAGTGTTACATGACAAGATTTAACTTAAATTCTAACTTAATTTAACAAATAAGAAATGACTGTAATTAAATTGCCTTTGGAGACTTTGCTTGTACAGTTCACATTGTTCAACCAAACTCACTAACACTCTTAGCCATGTGGTTTGTCAAGGAACTACAGTACAGTATAAAGCCCCAATTTGCCATCGGTAGTTCCCCATACACTGAAGCACCAGACTTCCATTGTACTGCACTGTTACACAATGTTACACAAATGTGTATAATTAAATATGAATTGGCTTTCATAATTAAAAATAAATAAATAAATAAAAATCCAGTACTCCAATGCAATCATAAGCATTTTTGGGCATTTGAACTGGCCCCTATGAGACAAGTTTGGATTATTTCTCACAGTGAACTAAACAATCCACATCCTCTTGCTGATTATAAGGTTGAACACCTTCAGATGGTTACCCTAAAAATTATTCACTGTGAGGTAAGACAGTGAATAAGTTGAGCCTTATGTTGCCCTTGTGGAAATGAATACCAAATATTCAAAGGCATTAAAGCTACATAGCATGTACTGTATTTATGAATCTGTGTCTGTATCGGTCTGTCTCTTGTCTGTCACTCTTTTCTCCCTTGTTCTCTGTGTCTTTCCCTCTCTCTTCTATGAATGATGGGTACCACTGTAAAGCTTTGCTTAATCCTTGGAGAAAATGACTGTGAAAAGCTTGTTCTTCCTTCTGAAATACCAGCTTCCTTGGAAGAACTTACCGTATGAAAGAACTTGAGAAACAGCTTGGACCCATGGGATATTATCGACTCCAGGTCAGAGATGTGAAGTTTGACAAGGAGTTTGTGAAACTGAATTCAGCTGCTTACCTACAGGACAAAGCCATGCTCAAGGTGGTAAAGTTACCTGACTTTATCATCCTCACCCCTTACACTCCTGCTCTACCAAACGTGAATGAGGCTATATCAGCATCATCTTCAGACATGGGCATTCTTTCATCCTCTGAGACATCTGTATTCTCATTTTCTGAGATATCTAGACTCTTGTCTCCAGCATCTAAATCATGCCTCAGAACAAATATGTGATCACCCAGTAGAAAACTGAAGTCCAGCATTTTAGAGTCATTGGCATGTGAGATAATGAAGTTTAAAGTGGACCCATCATTTCAAGATCCTGATGATGTGACTGCAGCTTTGATATAGAAGAATCCATGTCTCAAGGAATGAGGTTCTGCGAGTGGCTATGGTGGGTGGAAGATAAAGTTTTAAAGATAAGATGGGGAACTACCACACAAAATTGATGAAAATTGGATACCCAGAACTTCTTCAATTCCTTGAAGCACAAACAAGGTGAGGGACATTCAAATCAAGTGAAATAAACAAGAATGACAAAGGTGAACCATTAGGTGTTTCTCAGGGTCAAGGATGTTTTGTTTCCTTGATAGGACAGGTCCTTCCAAGTCAGATCCTTCACAGGCTAGGCAAGACTGCTTCCTAACATTTGGATAACACAGACTAGTGAGTATGCAGGTGTGCATTTTCTTCTTCTACTAAGTTATTGGGAGCTTGCAATTTTGGAACATTATCACCATCTGCAGGATTGAGGTGTAAATACTTTTATGGTAGCACCTGCATAAAAAGGTGAATATATTAGGTCTAGGGTGGCACGGTGATGCAGTGGTTAGCACTGTTGCCTCACAGCAAGAAGGTTCTGGGTTTCAGCCCAGTGACCGACGGGGGCTTTTCTGTGTGGAGTTTGCATGTTCTCCCCATATCTGTGTGGGTTTCCTCCAGGTGCTCCGATTTCCCCCACAGTCCAAAGACATGCATTTAAGTTAAGTGGCTACTCTAAATTGCCCATAGGTGTGAGTGCACAGAAAGGAACTGGTCACCCTACTGCTGCAATTCTGGCCAATTCAACCAATCATGGATTCAATTCTGGCCAAGCCCCAAGCCTGGATTGGGTTCAGCAGTGACAACAATGATATTAGGCCTGGTGGTAGTGTTTCTTACCAGCTGGAACATTGCTGTGAGTGGTCTGTGGCCACCTCCATACACATTGTACAACCCTTTCCCTAGTTAGTCAGAGATAGAAAAATCCATCCATTGTCTGTAACAACTTATCCTGTGCAGGGTTGCAGACAAGCTGGAGCCTATCCCAGCTGATGATGGGCAAGAGACAGGGTACACCTTGGACAAATCACCAATTCATCACAGGCCTGACACATAGAGACAAGCAACAATTCACACATTGGGCTCAAACCCAGAACCCTCTTGTTGTGAGGCAATAGTGCTAACCACTACACCACCATGCCACCCACATATAAAAATAAAAAATAGAAATGTGGTTTGAAGTTGCAATTTGTCATAATTTCATTTAAGGAAGCACAATTTAAAAATGGAAACAACTGAAAGATATTTTCTCCTTTATAACCTGACATGGAAAAAAAAAAAAAAACAGAAAATGAATGTTTCCTATTACTTGTCTATATCTCAAATTGGCACAGTTTAAAAAAAAAATCAAAATGTTAAGTGTTAGACTGTTAGCATTAGTTTGCTCAGAGTTAGAGATGTGTACACAGGAAATGATACATTTCTTGTATCTAAAATAGTTTTATTTCCTTTCAATTCAGTCATTAGTGCTGACAACTTGTGTGTTTTTGGACTGACTGTTAATGTCTTTACACATAAAGCACAACGTGCATAAATGATGTGAAAGTGCAAAAAAAATTGTTCATGAATTTAACGCAACATTAATGTTCACATTAAACACAATTATGTGATTGTGTGAGCATGCCACAAAAATAATTGTGTGATGATGGATCTGAAAGTGATGATGAGCTGATGCATATTCTTGGGTGCATCCTATCTTGAGTAGTAGCTGAGAATGTGGGGAGATTTACTGCTTGGTTCAGGAGCTGCTGAGACTGATAGCAAGCTTCACCACATCACAGAGTAAAGCCTCACTCACAACCCGCCATATGGGCTGCTCCAGGTGGTCTACAGTAAAAAGAAATATGGCAAAACCGTGCTTGAGACTTGCGTGACACTTGTGTGTGTTCAGCCCTGTAGAGGGTCGCAGACTGCCCATGGAGACTTTTGGTCCTGCACATGCAAGTTCTACGGGTCTTGCAACAAATAAAGAATGCATACACTACGTACAGGACCCGTACTCCTTTTATACGCCTGAATAAAGTCAGCAGCATGGCTAGTAGGGGCTTTTTTCAATGACAGTAAGATGCATGAGTGATGCACGGTTATTGTACGAGTGACATGCCTCAGAAGCACTACACAAGTATTCCACACTTGCTATTTGTGTGGCCCACAAGACAGAAGTACATCTCACTTTCTACCCCTATGTGTGGCATGCATGCAGTGCACGTGACCTGCACACAGCACATGCGACCCACACGCAACACGAGGGCAAGACTCTGGGTATATCTATATATTGGGGGAGGAACCAAGGAACCAATCATGTAGCATGTAGTGTTGTAGAAGCAAAGAAGATGGCTGTCGCCATATTGCCACAATGACTGAGGGAATTGGAACTTTATAGGCAGATGATGGAAGCTGAGGAGCAGAACGAAGCGATATTGGCTTTGCTAATACATGAACACCAATGTCAGAACGCGAGGTGGCAGACACGGTGGTGGGTACACCCATGGATTGAACAGTGGAGGCTCTTTGGACAGTATCACACCCTGTTCCAAGAGCTGGAGAGAGAGTCATGAGGGGACTTTCTGTCGTACATGCGGATGCCTTCTGACCAGTTTGCACAGCTCTTGTTGCATGTGACACTCCGCATTACCAAGGGTCCAAGAAGCCACCATCCACTTGAGCCCAGACTGAAACCGGCTATTACCATCCGATTCCTGGCTACAGGGAATAGTTACAAGTCACTCAAGTTTTCCTTCTGTGTGGCAGCCAAAACCATTTGCCTGTGTGTGCCTGAGGTGTGCAGCACTACCGTATATACGAGGAATACAGAAATGAAGTATTTGTTGTTCCTGAGACCGCAAACAGATGGCGTGAGGTGGCAGCCAATTTTTCCACATGCTGGAACTACCACCATTGTGTAGAAGCCATTGATGGAAAGCACATCGCTATTAAGAAGCCCAAGAAGAGTGGGTCCATGTACTACAATTACAAGTGCTTTTTTTCTATAATACTCTTGGGCCTTGCAGATGCCCAATACAAGTTCCTGTGGGTGAGTGTAGGTGCCAATGGCTCGACGTCGGACTGTGGGGTCTTCAACAGATCAAGTTTTCATACTGCATTGGAAGATGATGAGCTGGGTCTGCCTCCTCCAGAACCACTGCCCGGGGATGACAGGGACATGCCCTACTTCTTGGTGGGAGATGATGCCTTCCTGTTGCAAACTTGGATGATGAAGCCCTACAGTCTTTGTGGGATAACAAGAACCCAGCATATTTTCAACTACCACACATCCTGTGCACACCATGTTGTTGAGAATGCATTTGGCATTCTGGCACACCGTTGGAGAAGCCTCCCGACAACGCTGCAGTTAAAACCAAGCAGGTACACCAAGGTGGTCCTAGGATGCCTGACCCTACACAACTTCCTCCGTATGCGGGTGCCAGGTCTCCTAGCGGCTGATGTGGACCAAGAAGATAGAAATGGAAATGTTGTGCCCGGTGCATGGAAAGAGGGCACTCAATTAACTGATGCAAGAACAGTCTGTGGACCTCATGTTTCATGTGAAGCCAAGATACAGAGGAATTATTTGTGTGACTATTATAACAATCCCATTGGTGCTCTGCCCTGGCAAGAGTGTATCATTGATATGCAGTGAATGTACTGACAATTAAGTATATTTACGATAAATAAATACATCAGTTGCATATGTGTACCATGATATTTGTCTGAAGCAAGTAAATAAATGCTTTACATGTGTGTGTTACAATATTTAGCTTTGTCTTATTAACCATAAACAATAATAACACAAAGCAAAATGGCAAATGGTATGCCTCTCCTTGCCCTAGGGCAATATGTGTGGGATAATGGATATTTAAAGCTTGACATTGGCATTGACTCCATGACCTTGAGCACTTAATAAGTTCATCCATCCTTTATACTAAAATCTTATATGATGTTTGGGGGCCAAAAGCCAAATAAAAATTTAATTGACATTGATATTTTGACCATTTGTAGGAACATGACATCTTGAAATATTAGGTTCATTATTTGACCCATGACATCTGAGAAATGACCTTTTAATTCATTTTAACACCATGACCACCTCATTTGCTGTTTTTATTTGAAGATATGTTAATTTACCATGCAAACGTCAAATAATAAAACATGAGTATAAGGGAATAATGCATTTTATTACATTCTTTAAACCAGACCAGAGGTTTAAGCTGTGACACTTGGAAAGTGGGGTGAATATGTTGTATGGTGAGTGGTAATGCCAGTCTGACAGAACATGGATTGATTACTTTGCTGATGAGGAAGTGTCCTAGGTATCTGGGGGCCAGCTTGCGGGAGATGGTTCTGAGTGGCAGATGGTGCATGGAGAGCATGACTCACTGCCCCACCTGGTAGGTGGGTGCCTTAGAGTGCCATTTGTCGGCCTGCCTCTTGGATGCTAGGGTAGAGCGCATGAGTCTTCTCTGGGCCAATGCCCACGTCCTCCAGCAGCGGAGTATGAAGGTCTGGGCTGAGGGTACGGCGACTTCCTCGTCTTGGTTGGGGAAGAGTGGTGGTTAGTAACCTAGGGAGCACTGGAAGGGTGAGAGACCTGTGGCAGATGAAGGAAGAGTGAGTGCCACCTCCAAGTCTTGATTGACCCGTTCTGCCTGGCTGTTGGTTTGAGGATGGAACCCTGAGGAGAGACTACAAGAGACCCCAACGAGTTTGCGGAAGTCCCTCCAGAACTGCGCAGTGAACTGAGGGCCCCGGTTGGAGACTATATCAGTGGGGAGTCCGTGTCGGCGGAAAATGTGAAGGATGAGTAATTCTGCGGTTTCTTTAGCTGTGGGAAGCTTGGGCAGAGGGATGAAATGGACTGTCTTGGAGAAACAGTTGATAACTGTGAGGATGCATGTGTTGCCACCTGAGTTGGAGAGTCCTGTGACGAAGTCCAGGGCGATGTGAGACCAGGGTCGATGAGGAATTGGGAGGGGTCTTAACAAGCCGGCAGGGGTCAATTGGCTGTCTTGTTCCGGGCACATGTGTTGTAGGCTGCCACAAACTCCTGGATGTCTTCCTTGATGGATGGCCACCAGAAGCACTGTTGGATGAGTGCCAGGGTTCGAGCAGCTCCCGGGTGACAAGCCAACTTGGACCCATGACCCCACTGCAGCACCTGGGTTTGCAAAGAACAGGGAACAAACAGATGGTTAGGTGGTATGTTGCTTGAATTACCTTCTCCGGGGTCCTGCTCCAAGGCCTTCTGCACCAATGTCTTTACCTCAAGTAGGGCGGCCCCCACCAGACAGCGTGGCGGGAGGATGGTTTTGGGTACACTGGACTCCTCCTGGTGGGCAGAGATTATCCTGGACAGGGCATCGGGATTGCCGTTTTTGGAGCCTTGGCGGTAGGAGAACGTGAATCAGAACCAGGAGAAGAAGAGAGACCATCTGGCTTGTCATGAGTTAAGGCATTTGGCAGACTTGAGGTATTCTAGGTTTTTGTGGTTGGTCCAGACAAGGAAGGGGAGCTCTGACCCCTCGAGCCAGTGTCTCCACTCCTCCGGGGCTAGCTTGATGGCCAACAGCTCTCTGCTGCTGATGTCGTAATTTTGTTCAGCAGGGAACAGCTGACGAGAGAAGAAGGAGCAGGGGTGAACCTTGTTATCATTGGCCCTCTGGGAGAGAATGGCTCCGACCCTGGACTCGGAAGTGTCGACCTCCAAGATGAACTGTTTGGTCGGATCAGGTATGGTGAGAATGGGTGCTGTGGTGAACTTGCACTTGAGCATGGAGAAGGCTTTCTCTGCTTCCTCGCCCCCACTTGAACGAGGTCTTAATCGAGGTCAAGGCAGTGAGAGGTCTGGCCACCGTGCTGAAGTCGCTGATGAAGTGCCTATAGAAATTGGTGAATCCCAGGAAATGCTGGAGCTCTCGTCGCGAGGATGGGGTGGGCCAGTCAGCGACTGCCTCAAGCTTGAGGGGGTCCATCTGGATCCTAGCCGGGGAGATGATGAACCCCAGAAATGAGACAGAGCTCT
>JAODLJ010000012.1:70929763-70940328 GCA_027576115.1 Cathorops melanopus
GCCTCTCTCATCTTTTTAAGTGGGAGAACTTGCACAATTGGTGACTGACTAAATACTTTTTTGCCCCACTGTATATTGTTATTTAAAGGGTTACTTGTTAAATTGTCTAATTATTAGTTAGAATTTTTTGTCTGATATTTTCAATTTTGTCATTGTAAATTAATGAAATCTTTGCTACTGAAGGTGTGTATGTGTCCATGGTTGTCTTTTTCCTAGTAAATTTTGCTACAATATTAAATGGGAATTGAGGATTATTTTTTGTTATCATCTATTAGGGTGGAGAGATATGTTGATCTAGTAGCACTTAGAGCTTTTCTATACTTCAGGAGGCTCTGCTTCCATGTTAATTTGAACACTATCAATTTTGTTTGATGCCATTTACATTCTAATTTTTGAGTTGTCTCTTTTTAAAGTGCATGTGGAATTGTACCAGGGTGCTAGTTTTAATTTTGTTTGTTTTTTTTTCTCTCTGATTATTTTTCTTTTAAGTGGAGTGACATTATCTAAAGTATAGCGAAACACTGACTCTAAGCATTCAGTTGCCTGATCAAGTTCTGTAGAGTCTGACAGTGAGCCACAGTTGATAACTCTGGGAGACATTGACAAAACTTTGTGCAGTAGTTGATGTGAATGTATATTGGATGCAGTACTGCAGCAAGGTGCATATATTATTGCTAAGACATTTAGAATGAGATGAGATAATTATATTTACTTAGATATTTACTTATCTATCTTGCCTTATGTTTGTCAGTGCTAGAACATTTCCAAATTATCATCTATGACTTAAGGACAGAGGTGTAGGGGGATAATGGGATTGCTCCACTCTACCCCCTACCCAGAAAATACAAAATGAAATAAATTATACCTTATTGTTTTGCTCATGACCCTGAACAGGATAAACGGATAATGGATGGATGTTTTTGTATATTTTTCTTTATTTATGTAAATCATAAGATCCTCAGAATGTTATGTCGTATAATTTCTGGTTATGATTAGATTATGTATCAAATAAGCATCAGGCAACGTGTGGAATCCTGCAGAATCCCATCCCACACATTTCTCCTCATTCGACACACATCTAAAAGTTAACATGTTAGATCATGGATGGCTCTCCTGTTAAGAACCTTAACTTGTACTAAGTTCTGTCTGAATGTCACGTAGCAACTTCTTGGCATTTGTTAAATGCAGCTATGGCTAAATAGCAATCATGATTAGTTTTCTTTGAAAGACAGACACATCTGGAGGACTAAAGAGAAAGAAAACTAACAAACACTTTGGATGATGATGACATTATGAATCACTTCCATTCAAAGCCCAGATGATAAGTTAGGCCAATATGGTTTCCTTTATAAATCTGGACCACCGTGACATGGTTACGATTGCTTTGAATCTAACTCGGAGTAGCCTGTTGTCTGACAGCAAAAAGCATTTCTGTTGCTACTGGGCAGGTAAGAGGATGATGACTGAATTTCAAAACAAAGCACTGTAAAGTTAGCTTGGTTAGTTTTAGGGCTAGCTGTTGTAGTGAACAGGTAAACAGCCTTTTTGTCCCCTAAAACTATTGATTAACCCATAATTAATTAATTTAAGCCTCCCCCCCAACATCAGACTCCTTCCTACACCACTGTTTATGAAGGTGACTCAGAAATCTGCACTATAATGATCACTCTGTCTCACTCTCTTTCACTCACTATATGAATAAAACACTCCTTCCTGGACTCTTGACTCGCCACTCTCATCCATGTGTGTTCACGCTATGCCTCTGCTCATTACCACATCACACCACTCAGCTTACCTACTCAGCAGTCCTTACACATTTCCCTTCACCACTGTATGTGTGTGTGTGTGTGTGTGTGAGTGTCCTCCATCTGTTTTACAGAGTTACATAAACACCCTGATTTATTAAGATCCTGAATAATGAGCACTAATTTGCATGTGCGGTCTGATAAACTGTGTGAGAATAATTATGTGAGAAGAAAACCATCATGCTGCATGAATGCTGAATGTGAATGATGTCAAGTGCACAGTCGAGAAAAGAAACGATGTTTAAATATAACATTTTTTTAAAAAGGCAATATTTTTGCATGAGAAAATTGGTCTCAACAGCTCGCAGAGAGTAAAACCAAGACTCAAATATAACAGGGTTTATAACTAATGAGAAATGTGTGAAAAATATATAAAAATAAGTGTGTAGATATGAGCGTGGATCGTGTTAATACGTAAACGTGAATAAAAAGGCTCTGATTAAACTTTCAGACACTGCATATGTGATTATGAGAGTAATTCTGTATGGGATCACAGGTGCAATAGAACATGTTATAGTCTGAAACTGCATGTGGGACATCATGTGAATAATATGTGATAAAAATAATATAGATAAATCATGTCTAATTCTTTTTTTAATTAAATTAATTAATTGGTTGGTTAATTTGTTAATTTATTGGTTGATTAACTGATTAATTAACTGTCTAATTGGCTAAATGACTGGGAAATTGGTTAATTAATTAATTCATTAAATGGATAATTAATAAAGTGTAAAGAATCGCATGTGAAAATATACACATCGTATGTAAAATGTCATCTGAAAATAAATGAATCATGTTTACATTACTGTGTATACTGAAGGTAGCTCCTTCTCCTTGCTCTTATTTTTGTTCTTCTTGTTTTCAGTTTTGTTTCATGTCTAGGTTTTTCTTTCTTAGTAATTCAGGAGCCTCCTGTTGGGGTTTAATCTGCTGCAAGGATCATTAGCGTCCTCAGGGAACGTTAGAGCTGATAGAAGGCGTGATGTGAACACTGATCCATTCCCCTTCTTTCTCCATTGATTCCTGATGATCATTCAGTATGAAAGTGACCTGATCCCATCATCCACTAACAATGTATTAAAAGATTTAACGCAGATTACCTGGATTAGTTTCAAATAAATGGATCAATACGGCAGATAAAACACTCAAAATCTCTCTCTCATACACACATACACACACACAAAATCACAACACACATCTGAGAAAATTATTCTATGCATGCAATCACTCAAAAAGCGTAGTGTCCAACAAATTAACCTGAGGCCATGGAACTGACAGATACAGAGGCCACACCTCCATGATTTAGACTGACAGGTAGAGAGGCCACACCTCCTTCACTGAGACTGGCAGGTACAGAGGCAACATTTCCATGACTTAGACTGACTTGTACAGAGGCCATACTTCCTTCACTCAGACTGACACCTACAGAGGCCACACCTCCATGACTGAGACTGACAAGTACAGAGGCCATGCCTCTATCACTCAGACTGACAGTTACAGAGGCCACACCTCCTTCACTGAGACTGGCAGGTACAGAGGCCACACCTCCTTCACTCTGACTGAGAGATGCAGAGACCAGTCCTCCTTCACTCAGACTGACATGTACAGAGGCCACACCTCCATGACTTAGACTGACTGGTACAGAGGCCATGCCTCCTTCACTCAGACTGACAGGTACAGAGACCACACCTCCTTCACTTAGACTGACACGTACAGAAGCCACTCCTCCTTCACATGGACTGACAGGTATAGATGCCATGCCACCTTCACTCTGATGAAGAGGTAAAGAGGCCACACCTCCTTCACTCTGACTGACAGATACAAAGGCCACACCTCCTTCACTTGGATTGACACATACAGAGACCACGCCTCCTTCTCTTGGATTGACACATACAGAGGCCACGTTTCCATCACTTAGACTGACAAGTGCAGATATCCCACCTCCTCCACTCGGACTGACACGCATAGGTCATGTCTCCTTCACTGCAACTGATACAGAGGCCACACCTCCTTTATTAATACTGACACACTGGCCATGCCTGCAGTGGTGATTATCCTGTGTTTACACTTTTCCTGGGTACTTGCTGAGGCAATGTGTTTAAACACTCCTGTGTGCATCACTGTGTCCTTGACAGTATAATATGAATTCGTTATCACTACATTCACCTTACAAAAAACTCACTCATTAACATGCTGTCGAAACGGCTTCACTTTCTCCCTGATGTCTCAGTATTTCATTTCATTACCACATGCTGGGGTTAAAAGAAAAAGCTCAGACGTGCAGAAGAGATGCACACAAAATCCTCACATGCTCTGAGGAAAAGCGTTAGCTACCTGCTGCTTGGATCTTCTCCTCCACTTCAATATTTCCTTCATGCACTGAATAAAAATCTGCCTGGAAAAATAAAATCACTTGTTTCCTTCATTCTCAATACTGATAGTGAGCAACAAAATAGAGGAAACAGTGTTGTGACTAACTTGAAAGCTAATCTAAAGAAATAAAGCTAATTGAAAGAGATAGAGCTAATCTATTGAATCAAAGCTAATCTACTGGGTGAAAGCTAATCTGATGCCTGAAATCTAATGGAAAGAAATAATGCTAATCTAAAGCAATAAAGGTAATCTACTGAGTCAAAGCTAATCTCAAGCCTGAAAGCTATTCCACTGGGTAAAGAACGAAAGCTAATCTCAAACCTGAAAGCTAATCTATAGAAAGAAAGCTAATCTACTGTGTGAAAGCTAATCTAAAGTGATAAAGCTAATCGACTGAGAGACAGATAATCTACTGAGTGAAAATTAATCTCACACCTGAAAGCCAATCTAATGCCTAAAAACTAATATAAAGAAAGAAAGAAAATTTGAAGTCTGAAAGCTAATCTAAATTCTGAAAGCTACATTAGCACTTCATTCAAGAATTGAATCGCTTGGGAAAACACTTCTATTCAAAATGCAAAACATGCCTGAAATTGGCAACATTCACACACACACACACACACACACACACACATGCACACATGAAAACACTTACACACTAATTGAACATTGAGCTGTCTGAACATTAGCACTACAAATAGACCTTCAGGTAAGCTGAACTCTTTTGTAAGAAGTTTGCAAACATGGAGGTAGGAAGAGCGAGAGGAGGAGGAGGACAAAGAAGGGGACCAGGCAATAGATGGAGACATACAGTACCGGTATTTCCAACAACATTGGGGTCATGTTGGAGGACCATGTCATAAATCATGACCTGATAATGAGGGAAGCCATGGCCAAAAGGTAAGAGAAGCAGCTTTGGGACCAAAAGGTCACCAGTTTGATTCCCTAGACCAGCAGGAATGGCTGAAGTGCCCTTGAGCAAGGCATCTAACCCCAGGCTGCTCTGGGTATGTTGTACATCGCTCTGGAAAAGAGTGCCTGCTAAATGCCATTAATGTAATGTTTAGTAGTACCCATTGTTCTCTGGAAAGTCAAAACCATGTCCCCAATTTTGTGCACCCCACAAAATTGGTGTGTTCCCTCATTGGCTTTCTGTAGCTCCTGCAAAACACTGATGTTTGCCCAGAAAGCCAAAATCTGACCCTATCTGCATCATATTCCCTTCAAGCCTCTAGCACAGCTTGACTTGACCCACCATTCCTCAAGGTACGGGGAAGACCTACATCTGAACCATCTGGGTATTTTTTTAGACGATTGTCTTTCAAGAACATTCAGTTTCTTTGGTCAAGTGATTCACAAACCCAGACAAGAAATTAATGTCGAGCTGATCGTTTAAATTCAATTTACTTTACAACCAGAAGTAAGTTGTATCAGCAAAACTCTTCCTTGATGGTCCCCAAAAGAAGCCTAGGTACGGACACAACTGAACAACAGAACAAGGTTAAGTGCTTTCTAACGGCATCTTAAATCATTCACGATTATGGATTTTTTTTTTTTTTACGCCTCTCGATTTGCAGGTCGACCTGATTCCAGCCCTCTGACTCCATTGTTCAGGTCTAGCTGCAGGGTAAAGAGTATGAGCAGGGGAGTTGTGCTTTAGCCAGGCCTCTAGGCAGCTGAGCATTTTTTTTTTTCTTTTGCAGGGTCAGCAACTGCAACATCCAGCACTGCGCCAAGCTGGATAAATCAATGAAACCCAATTAGACAGAGGAGAAAAGAGAAGGTGAAAGGCAAAATGTAGCTGGAGTGAAGGGGGAAATGACTTGAGGTTTAGTTTTATGCTCTTGCCATTGAAAATAAACAAAAAAGTATTTCAAGACATTGGGACACCTGGAATGCCAATCTGACATGCAATAAAAAAGAAAAAAAGACAAAAGATAGCTAGACATTGGGCAAAATAATTATGTTTGCACATTTGGACATATTTTTTTTTATTTCATTTTACACGTTTTACTTGTGTCTCCCCATCCTTCACTGCACTAAGCATGCACAATATTCACACAAATATAATTTATATAATTTGCCAAAAAAGGAATTACTTTAATGCAATGTAAATATGTTATAAAACAACTTGAGAAAGCAGTATAAGACTGGGGTATATTGAACAAACTAGACAACATATTGTAGATGTCAGCTGAATGCAGAAATTTATTTTCTGAATGACTGTATTGGAGAGTAAATGATCTCTGACCACTATTTTAGTCATGCCATAATAATATGCCAATATATGAATCCTGTCAGAAAGCCATGACTAAAATAAATCACTAGAAAACCACTGCATTATTTATCATACATACAATCCATGCATGAAAATGTAATGCCTTTTGTATAGCAGACTTTGCAATTTCATATGGATAATATGAACAGGTAGGTTTTCCACTTCTAGTTAATGTTAGAGTTATAGGCAAAGGCTGATAAATATTACATACAAATCATCAAACTTTCCATCATCCATGATTTATTTATTTGTTTATTTTTGTGCAGTTAGTTCCCAAAAACTCTGTTATTGACTTTGACCAAATGTACTTGGTGACACAAAAGCCATTATTTTCTCAGATCCCTGTTCTTGGCTGCAGGAGTGGAACCCAATGTGGTCTTCTGCTGTTGCATGCTGAGAGGCTTTTCTGCTCACCACGGTTGTAAAGAGTTGCTATGAGTTACTATATCCTTCCTAGCAGCTCGAACTAATCTGGCCATTTTCCTCTGATCTCTCTTATCAACAAGGCGTTTGTTTCGACCCACGGAACTGTCGCTCTCTCAGGGTTTGTTTGTTTTTTGTTTTTCACACCATTCTGTGTAAACTCTACAGACTTGTGTGTGTGAGTGAAAACCCCAGGAGATCAACAGTTTCTGAAATACTCAAATAAACCAGTCCATCTGACACCAAAAACGACAACACAATAATGATGCTGCTTCTATAGGAAGTTATTTGGCATCATGCCATGTCCAAATGGTTGTCAGAAACGGCAAAATAAAAACAAGGACATGATTTCCTGTAGAATAAATCACTTTTTTTTTTTTTTTTTGGGCACAACCTCAGTTCTCTTTGCAGAGCAGACAGTCTTCACTGCTTACGTTTTCCCAACCAATATTTCCTCAACATTTTCTCTTATCCCCCTTTTTTCTTGATTCTTTACAGTATGGTGGTAATGTCAACGTTTGTTTTCTTGAGAAAGGGGGATTTCATGATCATGCACCCTTCGGCTGAGGTCTCGGCAGGTGAAAATTAGTGCGATGATTTTCCAAGGAAATTGGCCTCCTCTGCGAGTGTGTGTGTGTGTGTGTGTGTGTGTGTGTGTGTGTGTGTGTGTGTAGTATGCACATCTGATTCCAAGTGATTGTCATGGACACTCACCGGCCACTTCATTAGGAACACCCGTACATCCATCTGTTGTTTGATGCGGTTCTCTAATCAGCCGATCCCTCGACAGCAGCCCAGTGCATCAAATCATGCAGATACAAATCAAGAGCTTCAGTTAACGTTCACTTCAAACATCAGAACAGGAAACATTGTGATCTCAAAGTGTGACTTTCTTCCACTGTGCCGTGGGTGTTGGTTTGAGCCAGATGGACTGGTTTATTTGAGTATTTCAGAAACTGCTGATCTCCTGGGGTTTTCACACACAACAGTCTCTAGAGTTTACACAGAATAGTGTGAAAAACATAAAAACACAGAGTGAGTGAGAGTTCTATGGGTGGAAACGCCTTGTTGATAAGAGAGGTCAGAGGAAAATGGCCAGATTGGTTTGAGATTTTTTGCCAGGAAGGATATACTAACTCATAGCAACTCTTTACAGCCATGGTGAACAGAAAAGCATCTCAGTATGCAACAGTAGAAGACCACATTGGGTTCCATTCCTACCAACCAAGAACAGGAATCTTAGACTCGAGAACGAGTTCTTATTAAAGTGGCCAGTGAGTGTATAGAGAATGGAATTTTGAGGAATAAGCAGAATAACTGTTAGGGTTAATAACAGGGGGAAGGATACAGTTCTGAAATTTTCACAATATTTTCAGGGTAATGTCCCATGATATGGAATATATTATAAAGTGAAACAAATGAGAACAATGTCTGTAAAACAATGATTCAACATTTTTTGCTTCCTGAATTAATTGACTGCGATATTGGTGAACTGGCCCAATGTAAAATAACAGTGTCTGATTGGTTGAATACATTGTTGGCTTATTTATTCATTTATTAATTTCTTCATTTAATTTGGATGCAGATTGTTTACATTCATCATTTACAAGATTAACCCAATTAATGTGTCCAGTCAGTTTTTTTTTTTTTGAGCTTTTGAAAGTAAAGCAACTAGAATGGATTTTAATATATCAGTCTGTCCAAGTCATTAAACTTTTTTAATGTTAATGCATAGTTACATTATAATTGATAATAAAAAGAAAATGATATAATAGTAATGGCAGCAAAGACTTGGATGCTCTACAAACTACGTTATTTGGCAAACAGCTTGCAAACACTTTTTGGAGCCAGCAAGTACCCTTTCTATTCTATAACATTTCCATGTTCTCTTTCTTGCAGAACTTTTCTCTTTCAAAGCTATTCATGGGCCAGCTTGAATACACACCATGGTTAGTTTAAGATCTACAATGATGAAGGATGTCAGTGATGAAAAAAGGGGACTGTGAGGACGATTCCAAGTCTGGCTTTAGCTTGCATTTCTTGAAGTAGTTTATGGTGGATTCTGAGGTATGTTTTGGATCACTACCCTGATGTACAAGCCAATCTTCAGGAGGTTTTTTTATTTATTTAATTTAATTTGTTTTTAACTGACTCTCACATTTGCTTACAGAATTTGTGGATATTTCCTGGAATGCATTCTTTCATCTACCTGTTCAGTGTTTCCTGTGCCAGTGACTGCTCCACAGAGCCAAATTTTAAGAAACCCACCCCCATTCTTAACAGTTGGAAAGTTGTTGTTTTCATCAAATGCTCCTTCTTTTTTGTTTCCATACGTCAGCTTACTTTTTTTTTTTACTTTATTGTTCCACAGCACCATAATGACCCTGGTTTATCTAGATGTTGTTTTGCATACTTCAGATGTTGACATTTCTGATAAGGTCACAGGTAAGGTTTCCTGTATGACGCTTCCATACAGATCATGTTGGTGCAAGCAACACCACACAGTAGAATGGTGCACCACCACTCCAGTGTTAGCTAAACTTTTGTGCAGGTACTTGCTATTACTTTTTGGAGACTTTGCTTTACTTTGCTTTGCTTAATGTCTAACTCTTTCACCTTCTGCAATGTGTGCAATTTTAAGTCAGACAAATTATGTTTCATTCTGCAAGACTACTATCTATTATTGTATCTCTTTGCCATAACAGTAATACCACCAGATCGCACACAACACTTTGACCAAGTGTCAAAGGCATAAACAGAAACTATCAATATCAAGTACAAATTTTCTCTCCAAACTGAAGTGTACAAAAGATGTCAGCTCATGGTAAGAAATGTGGAACATTCATTTGAAATGCAAAGCGTATAATTATAGGCAGCAGCTTTCTGTCATTGAAAAAGTGAAAAAAAGTCAGAAAAAGAGATTTGCACAGGAGATAGCCTTGAATCTATCATAAAAGATTGAATCGTTTAGCAAATTCTGAATGATCGTTAAACCCTAATCTATTCAGCCTTGACACCATGTACTGTTTCACTCTTTCAAAAAAAAAACCTGTTGTTTCAGCACCAGAGCTGAGGACAGCTCCCCCAGCACACAGTTCTCTCCATAATGAGCACACTGAGCATGTGATCAGCTTCAACGGCACAAAATATCAACGGAATATGTGTCAAGAGCTGTGCCTGATACTTGCAAGAAGAAATGTTCTTTGTCATTGTGCAATTCTTTATACAAAAGCCAACTCATAAGCACATTCATGAGCAATGCAGTACAAGATATTCAATTGTATTTACTAACAGCACAATTAGAAAATTTTGAAAACTTTCTATATCAAAATACAGTACCTGCTGTCATAACTTTGATGGAAGAGCATTTGCTGTATTTACAGTGTCTTGCAAAAATATTCATCCCCTTTGGTGTTTGTCCTGTTTTGTCACGTTACAAGCTGGAATTAAAATGGATTTTTGGAAGGTTAGCACCATTTGATTTACACAACATGTCTACCACTTTAAAGGTGCACATTGTTTTTTATTGTGACACAAACAATAATTAAGATTAAAAAAAAAATCTGGAGTGTGCATAGGTATTCAGCCTCCACCCAAAGTCAATACTTCATAGAGCCACCTTTTGCTACAATTACAGCTGCAAGTCTCTTGGGGTATGTCTCTATTAGCTTAGCACATCTAGCCAC
>JAODLJ010000012.1:71832422-71843213 GCA_027576115.1 Cathorops melanopus
AAGTATAATATTTTTTGTCTCATTTGTTTAACTTGGTTCTCTTTATCTACTTTTAGGACTTGTGTGAAAATCTGATGTTTTAGATCATATTTTTGCAGAAATATACAACTTTCAAGCACCACTGTATGGACACTGACCCAGATGCAACCTTCATTTTCAACCCTGTCTCACAATTCTATAATTTAGAGTTTAGCATTCTGAGATAAGATTTAAAACCAGCCTCACAACTACAGGGTCTGTGTTTTCTATTTATCTTTCCCCTGTATTCTCCATGGAGGTTTCTTCCTGGTTTTCTGTTTTCCTCCAACCTCCCAAAACATGCCAGTCAGCAGATTGGCTACTCTAAATTGAGCATCTGTATGAATGTGTCTGTGTTACCCTGTAGTCCCATCTGTGGTATATTCTCACCTCTCAACCAGTGGAAATATACTGTATGGCCAAAAGTTTGTGGACACAGGTTTATTCCTCCTATGCCATTATAATAAGCTCTTCTCTTCTCTTCTGGAAGGGCTTTCCACTAGATTTTGGGGCGTGGCTGTGGGAATTTGTGTTCATTCAGTTTCAAGAGCATTAGTGAGATCAGACACTGATGTTGGGATGTTGAAGAGGTTCCAGTTCATCCCAAAGGGGTTTAGTGGGGTTGAGTTCAGTTAGGGCTCTTGAGTTCTTTCACTCCAACCTTAACACACCATGTCTTCCTAGAGCTCACTTTGTGTACAGGGACATCGTTATGCTGAAACAGGTTTGGGTCTCGTAGTTCCAGTGAAGGGAAATGGTAATTCCACAGGATACAAAGACATTCTAGACAATTGTGGTGCTTTCAATTTTGTGGCAACAGTTTGTGGAGGAAACATATACTGTATGGATGTGATGGTCAGGTGTCCACATACTTTTGGCCATATAGTGTACAAGTTTTTAAAGTCAGTATACAGTACATTTTCTTCCACAAAGAGTCCTGCTGATATTTAATAAAATTCTGGTCACATGCTCAATGAATCTGCACATTATTCCTTATAAATTTTCCAACAAAGTGCTTTTATTATCATTATTCCTCATATACAATAGCAGTAATAACAAAAGCCATGATGGTTAACACAAAACAATAATACTGCAACAATGATGGGGGAAAACTTTAATGTCACTACATTTTATAAAGTAAAGCAGAATATACCACATGTCGCACTAAAATGTATAAAATATACCTCTTTGTCCAGCTCAGAGCTTTGCTTTATTATCAATCTGATAAATGTTGATGGAGGCCTACATTTTGTTTCTAGACCATCCCTACACAAGAGTTTCAAGCTCTTCTGAAAGTCTGGATTTCTGAAAAATCATTACAATTCATGACTTTTAATATACATATAATACACTGCCTTTGTACACAAACATCACTCTACATTTCCATTCTTCTGCCTACATTACACACAATGTAGATTGTGTTTGCTCTAGTGTTGTGGAGGTAGATAAAGTGTAGAAAGCTTTTTGGGATTCAATCAGCTTTTCTGCTACAGTTGTGCAAATAGGACTGGGATTTCGCAAAACCCAACGAAAACGTCCAAAGCACTGCATGATTTTACACATTCGCCATGAATATCACATCACTACCTATCTCAACTGCGATCACGATCCCCGGGACTGGCTCCAGGAGTAGGTCCCAGTAAACCTCTCCCAGGAAGTTCTTTTTTTGTACCTTTTCATGTTGGGTCCAAATACCAAATTTCTCTGGTATAACAGGAATAAAATGTGGTTGGTCAGCACCAGCGTTGCCAATTTAGAGATGCTGTGACTAGATTTGGTGACTTTAGAGTCCTTAGGAGCTTTATTTTGAAACTAGCCTCATGATAAATCTATTCACTTTTTGAGCAGACATTAGTGACTGTCTTGCATTTCTCCAGCTCCCATCACAGCTCACCATTATTGTGTTAAGCCTGAGTGAGCTGTGCTTGCATGAGGCTATGTTCTCAACAGCCAATCACTGATCATTCGACCACTGTTCCCATCAACCTCTCAACAAATTCTAGTGGTGTTTGAGCTGGCTGTAGCTACTCTTAGCTTTTTTTCAGTGGGTGTTGGATGAAAACACAGCCCTGTGCACAACTCTAGGTCTCGTTCACGTTTGTTTATAGAAGAGCTGGAAGAGAAAAAGAGAGAGGAGAGACAAGGCCATGACCTGTGCATGAGGCCAGTTCACTCTTGCATCACCTGGAAAGAGACACAACTTGATTAGTTATATGAAGTTTATATACTGGTACACACACACAGCAGTAAAGCATTCCAGCCAACTGTATTAACATTAGTCCGAGTTTTAAACCTTGGTGGGATTGGTTAAACTTTTTGAAAGAGTATTTGGGATTGGTCAGAACTCCTTAGTGATTGGGGGAGAATAGGATAAAGGCAAGAAATTAAAACTGTTTTGTAGCTAATGAAACATAAGTTTGATATTGACTCACTTATGGGAACTGATGGTTCAAGATGGTTTGTCTTTTCATTTCTTTCTTGAATGGATGCAGATGTTCCTGCAAGAGGAAAAACACACCCTTATTAACTTAAATTTTTAACTATATAATACATTCTACAGCATTTGATGTCGCATATAGATTTTGAATAATCGCAAGTAAATATATTGACAACCAGTGACAAAGGAAATACACCACTGTATGGCTCAGGATAGAGCCTTGGTAAGCAGTGCAGTGATAAAATCTTGTCCATAAAGTACCCATGGAATCAAAATGGTTGTCTGTTCCTTGACTATATCTGTACTTTAGTCTTGGGTAAGATACAATATCTGGAAAAAAAATAGATAAAAATGGTCTGTAATTTCCAGGAAAATGATCAAAAATAGAACAAATCTTCATGATCATCCAATTAAATGCTCTTTAGAATGTATAAATCCCATCACTGGAGGCATATCTTGATCTACAGTAGTTGGCAGTAGACATAGCTGTTGTAGTGGGACAACATCTGTTGCAGCAACCACAATGAATCCTTCAACAACAACAAAAAAGTCTGTGCCAACTTGCCACTGCAATTGCAGTGTTTTCACAGCTGGGCACACGACATGCTCCCCCAATCCCTAGGGAGTATCCCTTCATGGACAGATTTAGGTGTGGTGGAGTGCCTATGGTGAGAGTAGGTTCGGACAGACCTTCTCAAAGGGAAGATGATCTCTTTCAGTAAGAGATTGGAGAAAGCAGCCACAACCTCCTGGTCTTCACCGCCAAACTCCAGCAAGGACACCACTGGTCCTCCTCATGACTCTGATGTTACTCTGCTCTGATCAGTGACCCCACCAAGGATATCATCCTGCCATCAACTCCACATGGAACATTGCCGTCACTCTTCTCATATCTTCTCCTGATTCGTTGTTGCCTATCTGCCTTCCTTGCATCATTGTAGCACCTTCTGGGCAACTTCCTCTTCCTGTTACAGGTCCTGTCTTGGGTCCTGTCATGAATTACACCTTTCAGCACACCTCATGGTTCAAAATGTAGTGAACACAGCTTATCTTTAATGGATACTTTTATTATTGGTTTGGGTTTGTTTCTCCCTCACTTTCTTGTTTGGTTGATTCTTGTATTAGATTTCCCCACCCCTTGGTTATGTTTGTAAACAGTGGTGTTGTAATAGCACTGTCTTTTCAGCCCTGTTCCTACAGGGGGAGTGGGGTACTGTTCTTTCAGCACCACTGTGGCAGCATGGTGAGGAGTGCATGTGAGGTTGAGCACAAGGCCCCCTGGTCCACCGTTATTACAATATGTATAAATACAGGATATGTCATGTGTGTTGGCAGGAATGTTGGGTGTGTGGGTGTTATGCAAAGAAATTTAAGACCTGTATTTATATATGTATGTACAGTATAAATATTCCTGGGTCGTTTCCTGGTTCAGAGTCCAAATAGCCTACTGCAATAAGCCCCTCTTCATTTTATCCGAGTTGGCCTTCAGGGAGCTGAAACACTTCCCTGACCACAACAGAGAGAAGAGTCTATTGTTTGGATGGCTGAGATCCTTGACTATCTTCCAGGCCTTGGAGAGCCCACCTATCCTGCTTGGTGCTGTTCCCAAACCAGGCTAAGATGCTTCCTGTCAGGATGCTCTCAGTGACACAAGTGCAGCTTAGCTTAAGCATCTAAGGTTGTAAAGATGCTGATGGGCCTTCTTGCTTCATGTTACTTAATTCATATTTTGAGTTTCTCATCATCCTAGTTACTTCCTCCATTTAACCTTCACTTCGAACTCTGTATTATTTTTTACATTTTTCATTAAATCTTGCATTTATGTTTAAACCACTGAAGTTTTTTGAGCCTTGTCAATGGCAAGAAAATAATTTCCTTCTTGTTATCATGGGTAAACTCATTCAGATTTAAAAATCCTGTGCACGTGTGGATAAATTATGGACATCTAAAGTTGTGAAAAGATATCCTGAAGATATGCTGAAACAGAAATGCAAAGAGCCCAGTGTTTTAGCCCTCCTGTGGTAATCTAATACCTATGAAGAGCTTGAACTGTCTATGTTGGGCCAAATACAACTAGGATTATAAAACACCATAAACAGTTTTTGTTATACAGCAAGTTTAATAACTTTCCATATATTTGGCATTTTCTGGTGTCAGTGTGTATTCTATTGAGATGAACCCACTTACCATCTACTGAAAGTACAACACTGTTGATCAGATCCCATTTTTCGCGGATGGCAGACCTTTTTGTGCGTCTCACTGCCTGGTAGCTCTTGTACACACCGTTATCATTAAGTGTCAGGTTGTGCAGCACCAAGGAACAGTCCCCCTTCAGCAGCTGTTCCTCAGGGATGTCCACACGACCCTCATATCCCTCACCCTGAAATGACTCCTTGCCGATCCGCTCAAACACATCCTTATCGGTGCTCCACCTAACATATGGAGTTTCACTTCGCACTTTTAGTGTGCATGGCAGGACAACTGTGGATCTCACTTTGCCAGACACAGGGATCTTAGGTTCTCCAGACAGAAGGCCTGAGATGGGAAAAATAACTCTGAATTAGTTTGAACACCTTTTCAGTCATGTTCTTATGTTAAAGTTATTTCAAACGAGCTGGTTACATACCCACACAGATGGTGAGCCACACAGTGCACATGAGAATAAAAGATGTCATGATGCTCTGATTGTCTCTGGAGGAGTGTGTGCAGGCTTCCTACAGCAAGCAAATGCAGGCTTTAACAGAGAAAAATATCTACAGGTAATATAGTGAATCTTCAAATGTATCAATAAATTCTCATTGAAATATATGATTTAACTAGAACAACACTTAGTAGAGTGCATACCTCCACCAAGCTACATATTATCAACATTAAAATCAAATCACTTGAACCTGGGATAATACTAAAGCTGTCAATCAATTTTCATCCATATCCATTCACTACTTTTTGAACTACTTTGAAAACAGACAAAAAAATCCTGGATCCATATACATATCTGGATTTACATCAAAATCTAGTCAGTTGTTCCTTGGCCCATGGCTCATCTTTTCTCCAAATCTCATCAAAATTTGTTAATTATTTTTTGAGTTACATTGGGAACAAACAAAAACATTTGTTAGGAAAACATAACCTCCTCCAACAAAGCTGTCAGGGGTAATTATGTAATAATTCCAGATTAAACAACAAATCCTTGCCTACAAAGCAACACAGCTAAAGCCACAGTGTACTTGAAAATTTCCACAAATTTCATCAGTGTAAAATGAGTCAAATTACCCAACCCTGAGGTTTCCACGTGACTCAAGAAACCCTTTAGTTTCCATGTACTTTATTTAATGACCAGTTACCACTCAATTCCAGTAGGTGGCACTCATGTGTCTCTGTTATGAGAATCTTTACCTCAAGTGTACCTTAGTGATATTTATATTACCAAGACAGAATCCTTGTTGTCATGTATATGTTGAAATACAGTTAAAATATACACTTTTCTGGCAATGAGCCATAACAAACATGTATTCTCTATATGAGGATCTATTCATAACAGATCAATATGATCACCATCTCGTTAAACTGAGTGTTTCTTGACTTATTGCTAAGTATTTTCAGGAATATTCTGTAGAATACGCAGGCAGGACAAACAGCCCATTTGGACACGCAACAACATTTTTACTCCCACAGTATACCATATCCCTTACACTTCACAAAATCAGGCCATAAGAACAAGAAGCTGTTTGATATTAGCTCACCATTTGTAATCAGTCATCAAAGTCAAATATCAACAGCATTTAAATGTCAGTACAGAGTAATTGTAGGATATTCTGGTTATTATAACGCCTGAAGTTAACACTTAACATTGGTTAAGACACCAGTGTGGTGAGAAACATAAGCGTCAAAATAAAGAATATGAAGTTCTTCAAAAACAGCACTATTGTATAATCATATATGTATTTGTTAAGCAGTCAAATCTTACCATGATGAAAGAAGAACACTTGGTGTGTAAAATATGCCAAACTTTTGATATGAGGAAACAGAAAAGAGCCGTTTCTGTGTTAATCCCCACCCTTCAACTGCTGGCAAGTTTCCCATTAAAGATCACATTTCAGTAACGACTCAGACTTCCTCATTGCTGGCTGTTGAGTGTTGAATGTACTGGATGATACGGCAGCACAAACAGCCCTTTATTAGCTGTATTCGACTGGATGTCATGGCTTTACTTGACAGTATTTGAATTGCATTAGATGTCTTCTCAGTAGACAAGTATTAGACTTTCTGCTTGTCAGTAGAAATATGCTATAGGCTTTTGAAAAGGAACGAGTGTCTATGAGTAAACAACCCCCAAGGTCAGTGGAATTTTCCACTTCAAATGATGCTGCAGTGACGCCACGCTGTCGTTGAATGGTGCTATTCAGTAATGTAGTAGTTTTTAAAATAGACTTTAATATAATATAGTCTCAAAAAGAAGGTGAAAGACATACAAAGTCACATGAATGTACATTTTCATTTTCATGTGCAATATTGTCTATTACATATTCTATATTGTATACATTAGATACTTTATTATATACTATATACCCACATCTGCTTCCCTCATCCACCCACTTTGGAAAGTGTTTCATACATAAATGTATAAATGTTGAGCTTTTTTTCCATAAACTTTATTGTTAAATGATAAACAAAAAAATAATAAATCTTAACGTGTACAAAATAGTTAGATAATTAAGTATGTATTAATTTGGATTTGTTTAATCTGACCTGTTTGTCTTGTATTTTCTTCCATGTAATACCCAACTTACTATCATTCTTGATTAAAAAAAAATCTATCAGAAGTCTCAAAAACATTTTTTTTCACTAACATTTTAATTGCAAAAAGATCACAACACAGCATGATTATTTTTTATAATACAAGCAAGTAACAAGGTATCTTTTTAAATGCAAGCCCAATATTAATCTCATTTATTTCTTTATCAAGTCACTCAACGAATCAGATAATCAGATGTGCAGTAAAACATAATAATATACATGTTAACCTGCCATTAAAAGCCAGAAGGTCATCATCATTATCATCATCAGACTCAATTACATTTCACTTTCCTGAAATAATCTCGACATTTAGAATATAAAAATTAAAATTAAAAACGTTGATTAAATATTCATATAAATTAGCATGTTTTTTTTTTTTTTGATTGTGTTTTTTTTTTCTTTCTTTTTTTTTTTTGGTGTGTTTGGTTTAAGTTTGCTCACCTATGCACATCACCATATAATATAAATATATTTAAATGCTATAGACTCCTACCTTGTAGAAGGAAGAATATTATATTTACATGCAGTGAATTCACAAAGCGTGTCTCTGCACCACTCCTAAACAGAGCTAGGCTGCGTGCAGATCTCAGGAAACACACTGTGGCTGAAACACACCCAACCTCAGCTCGACTGCAGAGCTGCAGGAACACTTCCTGAAACACTTCTTTCAAAGCCTGCCCCTGTTTCTAACGCTTGATAGTAAACTGACTTTACAGTCTCTTCCTTGAAGCAATATGTATGTAATTGCCTATTGCTCAATTTCTCCAATAATAATGCAAACAAAGCAAGGATTAAGCTTTGACATGGTCTCAGAAATACAAGTACTTGTCCTTTTTTTTTCTTTGAAGGAAGTAGTACGGTACCATTTGGTATTGAACATGGTTAAATGCTAATACAAACAGTACAGATAAAAAGAGTTTGAAAACCTTTTAAAATGATACCAAGATCAAGCTTATACGTTGAGTAATAACAAAACACTGGTCACTTGCATTAATTAGTATTTTCTTCTCCCTGTGCTGCTACCTTGTCATGGTGGAGAGGCTTGTGTACCTTTATGAACCTGTGAGCTATACCGGCAGGGGCCAAGTATAGGCCCCTGGCACGTTTAACCATGCCGGGCAGGTTACAGGTGAGAGGTCAGACGAAAGGCAGTACCTGGTCCTCCAGGTTGGGGGTTGGTGTGGGGTCAACAACCCATCTTGTAAAACTTTACACCTGTTATCGAAACTGTGAGAGTAACCAGATCCCAGGACCAGAGAGGAGGATCTAGCCAACATGCAGGCACCATGACAGCTCCCGGTGAAAGCCTACCTCAGGAAGCCGGAACCTTGAATTGGAGTCTCCTAGGCCCTAAAAGTACAATTCGTATTGGAGCATGGAATGTGCATACAATGTATGAAACCTCAAAAACAGCACAAGTCAGTAGAGAAATGCAAAACTACAACTTAGACATACTTGGTGTAAGCGAGTGTAGGTGGACTGGCTCAGGGCGCAAGGCAACTAGTGATGGCGTAACTATCCTCTACTCAGGCAAAGACAACCAACATGCCAACGGTGTAGCTCTGTTAGTCAACAAACAAACAACAAAATCTCTCTTAGAACAGGAGCCCATTAGCAACAGGCTAATTAGAGCAAGATTTGACTCTAGGTTCTGTAAGCTAACAGTCCTGCAATGCTATGCTCCCACAAATGAAGCGGAAGAAGAGGCAAAAGATGAATGGTACGAACAGTTGCAACGGGCAATCTCCAAAGTCCCACAACATGACATGTTACTAATTATAGGAGACACGAATGCCAAAGTTGGGAGTGATAACTCTGGAAGGGAGTATGCAATGGGACGATATGGGTGCGGAGTCATTAACGACAACGGGGAAAGATTAGTTGACCTTTGCCTTAGTAATAGGTGCGTAATTGGAGGGACGATCTTTCCTCACAAAAACATTCACAAACTGACATGGATGTCCCCAGATGGGCATACCATAAACCAAATTGATCACATTATTATTAATAAGAAGTGGCAGAGATCACTCCAGGATGTCAGAGTCTACCGTGGGGCTGATGTTGGCAGTGACCACCACTTAGTGGTAGCCAAGGTCAGGCTGAAACTAAGGGCAACACCTCCCACCAAACAAAGACGCAGAGTATATGACGTCCACAAACTGCGTGTACCCAAAATCAGGAAGGAGTTTGCCATTGAACTTAGAAACCACTTCAAAGCCCTAGAAAACACAGAAGACACAGAGGACCAGGATGTTGTGGAAACAACCTGGGACACTATTACGACAGTGTACAGAGACACAGCAAAAAGTGTCCTAGGCTTCAGAAAGAGGAAAGACAAAGAGTGGATAACACAAGAGACTTGGAACAAAATAGACGACAGGAGGAACATGAAAAGTAAATTACTCAGTACTAAGATACAACATGCAAAGGCCGAGTATAGGGCAAAGGATAAAGAAGTCAAGAGAAGTGCTCGTAGGGATAAGAGAGCCTTCGTGGAGGAATTGGCCAGTGAAGCTGAAAATGCTGCATCAAGGGGGGAACTGAGTACAGTGTATAAGATCACCAAAAGGTTATGTAACCAAAACACCACCAGTTCTGTTCCAATCAGAGATAAGCAGGGCAAAATGTTAACAACTGAAAGGGAACAAGCAGCAAGGTGGGTACAGCACTTTGAAGAGGTACTTAATAGACCAGACCCTGACGAACCCGTAGACTCTGAACCCTCCGATGATGACACCATTAACAGCAGCCCGCCTTCCCAGGCCGAGGTAGAGGCAGCCATTAGGGCAATGAAGAATGGTAAGGCACCTGGCATTGACTCACTACAGGCAGAGCTATTGAAAGCGGATTGTGCCACAGCCACTCTTGTACTTACTGATCTGTTTGCAAAGATTTGGGAACATGAAACCATTCCGGATGACTGGTCTAAGGGCCTTATCTTCAAAATTCCAAAGAAAGGTGACCTCAGCAATTGTGACAACTGGCGAGGAATAACGCTCCTATCCATTCAGAGTAAGGTCTTCTGTAGAGTTCTCCTTAAGAGAATTGATACTGCCATTGACACCAAGTTGAGACAGGAACAGGCAGGATTTTGCAAAGGAAGAGGTTGTATAGACCAGATCTTTGCCCTCCGAAATGTCATAGAACAGTGTATAGAATGGAACGCCCCACTACTCAAACTTTATTGACTTCAAAAAGGCATTTGACAGTGTTCACCGGGAAAGTCTGTGGAAGAGCTTAAGGACATATGGCATACCATTCAAAATTGTTTCTATCATAGGGAAATTCTACAAAAACTTTGAATGTAGTGTAATTCTGGAAAACAGTTTGAGCGAACTGTTCAGTGTCAATTCTGGAGTAAGGCAAGGATGCATCCTCTCCCCCATCCTGTTTATAATTGTGATTGACTGGGTGATGCGGGAAACAACTTCTGACTGTCCTTGAAGTATTAAATCGACCTCCACTACCTACCTCGAAGACCTTGATTTTGCTGATGATCTCGCAGCCTTAGCTTCCATACATAACCAGCTCCAGGAAAA
>JAODLJ010000012.1:72066471-72077512 GCA_027576115.1 Cathorops melanopus
AGGCCGGACGGCTCCCCGGCCTGAGTCGGGTGGTGGGGGTATGTGGCAGCAGGGTCATGGCCTAGCATCAGTGTGTGAATAGAGGGCAGGGCCAGGGAAGGTGAGTGGCAAAGGCAGTGCACCTATGTCTAATTAATGTGTGTTTGTGTTGCAGTGACAGAGGATAGAAAAGGAGAGAGAGAGAGCAGAGAAAAGGGAGCTCTCCTGACCAGAACACGTGTGTGTGTGTGTGTGTGTGTGTGTGAGATGAGGAGAGTGAGAGTGTGTGATGCTGAAAAGCGGAAAATAAAAGAATGTAAAGAGTGTGTGTGAACATCAATTGTCCAAAAGTGATTGTGAAAGAAGGCATGTTCGTACATGACCAGAGGCTGAGCTATGATGTCATGACATTTCTGAGATGGGGCTTTAATCTGCTGAAAGAACAGTGAAGTCCATAATGGTTAAAGTACTTCAGCTAATTTTAACACATCCATGTGAGAACAAAATATGTATGTGCAATTCCAAAAACATTTGTAAACTTGGACAAACCATAACTGTACCAAGAATATACTGATCTTAATATTTATGGTATTGTAGTGATGTGGATTATATTCAAGACATATTTTTGACAAATACCTGAAATTGACTTTGCAGATTGCTTGTGTTAGTGTCATCAAACCACTGCTTTCGTTTAATGAAAAACTCATCCAGAATATAAAGAAAACAAATGCGTGACATATAAAATTATTCAAGCAGTTATTAAAAAGAGGCAAAGGAAAGATTCACAAACATAGGAAACAGGGCTCCGAACCGGTTCAAGGAACGAAAACGAAAACCGGAAACGAACGGAATTTTACTAGGAACGGAAACAGAAACGAAAACGAAATGGTCTTCAACTGTTCCGGAACAGAAACGTTATTCAGAAATCCAGAAAACCGGTTAATAACGGTTTTTTTTCGTTCTCTAACTTTTTTTTTTTAATTTCACAAAATCATAATCAATGTCAGTGGGGGAAAAGACAATTTCCGGTTGTGCATTCACTTCGCCACCGCCAGGCTCATATCCAGGCAGCTGTCACTTCAGTTCTACGCCTCTACTCCTTTTCCACTACACACCAGCAAGATGCTGAGCTACGACAGCAAGATGCTGAGACGCAACTGAGCTATCATCAAACATAAACAAAGGTAGGCCTAACTGAGTTGAATTAATCGAGTCCACAATAATAACGTTAACTAATTCACTATAAAGGTTACAAACATATTTAGACGTATCAGCATTGTTCATGTGAGCTAACTAGCTAACACCAGCTATAGCCAACTGGACTTAATGTTAGCTGGCTAGTGTGGTTGTTACGGATTGAATGCTGCAATTTATTTTGGCTTTTATATGTTGTTTAGATGGGACGGAACCAGGAAAACCCGATGAGGAAACATTTCTCGTTTAATGCAGCGTCCAACAAATCTACCTGCCAAGTCGAGGGCTGCGGGATAGAAATCATTGGGAATCATGGCGGCAACCTGCAGAGACACATTCAAAGACGACATCCTGAGTTGTTCGAGAAGTCACTACAAGACCACCAAAATCATAACAAGAGGCCAGCTGTGGATGGGCAAAGTACTTTGGACTCGGTCATAGTGAAAAAGCCCAAACAGGTCCAAGTGGCATTAACCCCTGAAACCCTCAAAGAGGCGTGCTTAGAGCTAGTCACGGTTAATGGTAGACCTTTTTCATTGATGGAAGATTCGGGATTCAGAAAAATAATTGACCCAATCCAGGCCGCTATGGGAAATAATGTTACAATCAATTCATCTAACATTCGTGATATGGTGTCAGGGATTGCTCAGAGCGAAAGGGAAAAGCTCGCGACTGAACTGAGTGGGAGGCTTCTGATGCTGAAAATAGATTCTGCAACATGTAGAGACCGGGCTGTGCTGGGTGTTAACGTGCAGTACTCTGATGGGCAGGGGGTTGTGTTGCGGACCCTGGCAGTGAGAGATCTGACTGAACGGCACACGTCTGAGTACATCTCCTCTGTGGTGATGGACGTCTTGCGTCAATATAACATTAGCTTGCAACAGGTGTATTCAGTCACTTCTGATAATGGGGCAAATATGCTCAAAGCCGTGAGCTTACTGTCAGATATCCAAGAGAGAGCTGTGAGCAACGAAGATGCTGAGGAGATGGAGGAGATCGAGGAGGATGTTGAAAAGGTTGGGGAGGATGAGGGGAACCAGGAGGAGCTTATTCTTCAACTCGATTCTGTGTGGCCTGGTCATGTGTTGCGTAGTGTAAGATGTGCGGCGCATACTCTACAGTTGGCCGTTGACGATTCATTAAAACAAGCGTCCAACATCATAGCAAAGGCAAGACGTGTAGCAAAACGATTGCGCTCGCAGAATGTGGTGTGTGTTCTTAAGAGAATGGGGCACAAGAGAGCGATTGTGGATTGTGCCACTCGCTGGCACTCCACTCATGATATGCTCGAGCGGCTGCTCGAGCTTAAGAGCTTTTGTGAGGACATGGCCCCAACCATCCCCGAGCTACATCTAAGTGAATCTGAATGGGAATGTGTTTCCAACACAGTAGATGCGCTGAAACCCGCGAAAATCGCCACTAAATGTCTCCAATCTGATCAGCTAACTGCGGGTGATTTCTACGGTGTATGGCTCAAATGTTCCCTGGACACAGAAAAACTAGCAAGCCCCTTTGCGAGAAAGGTAGCCCAGTGCCTCAAAGCACGCCAGAGCACATTATTTGACAATGACGCATTCATAGCTGCGTTATTCCTCGACCCTAGATATCGATTGTTTTTGACCGAATGTCAGACAGAAAAGGCGAAAATACACCTGCACCGTACATGGGAGGCAATACAGCACCTAGAACCACGCAATGCAGCCAGTGGTACCGCTGTGTGCTCAGCAGCCTCCCCTACTCGACCATCATCTGATGATGAAATCGAGCACCTTTTGATGGAAAAAGAGAGAGAGACCAGTTCAACACAGCGAGTCTCCCAGGTCTCCATCGTGTCACTCCTGGACACATACTCCAAAGAAGCCCGTCTAAGGCGCACCGAAGATCTGTTTCAGTACTGGGCTAGATATTCTGTATCCAACCCCGACCTGTACAAGCTCGCTATGAGCGTCATCCCTCTCCCTGTCACGCAAGTCAGTGTTGAACGGGCATTTTCGAGTTTGAAATTTATTCTTTCCCCGTTAAGATCATCATTAAACGAAAAGGTGCTTGAGGACATTCTGCTGGTACGTCTGAATAAACAGTATAGACTGTAGCAGCCAGTCACCCCTCCCAAGCTAGACATGAGCACAATTGAAACCTATTTTACTGGTAGGCCCTCTGCATTTGGTAGCCTAATTATTTATTTTAGGCTTATGTTGCCGTGTTTTGAAAACGAATGTAACTGCACTCTCACTTGTGCCTTATAGCCTAGGCCTTTATGTTTTGTTACATAGGCTATTGTAAGCCTGTGCCGACAGCCTAATTATTTTATTTTATTGACGGCCAAGTAGGCTCCCCTAGTTTCTACCACTGATTTTTGTGAACTTCCAGTTTGTCATGTGGTATTTTTTATTTCTTCTACTGTTGCCGTGTTTTGAAAACGAATGTGACTGCACTGTCTCACTTTTGCCTTATAGGCCTATATTTTTGTTATTGTTGTAAGCCTGTGAAGATAGACTAATTAGGCTATTTTATTTTATCATTATTGACGGCCAAGAAGGCTAATTGTAATTTCTATCACTGATTTTTGTGAACTTGCTTAGCGCATATTGCGCCAGTTTGTCTGTTTTGTTTTAAAATGAGACGACAGCGCACTGCGCACTTGGGTCTCCAAATGTGTTCTAGGCTACTCATGATTTGATTGTTGGCGAATAATAAGTTGATTAGCCTACTGCATCTTGAAAAAAACGAATAAATGGACCTTTGGTCCAAATGTGTATATTTTGTCTTGCTGTTGTAATGTAGGCCTATCCGTGCTCTTCGGATCTGGCCAGCTCGTAACATGCTGTGAAATTGATTTGGAAAATGTAGGCATAACATAAATATAGCCTATTTTGTCTGTCCACGCCTTGTTTTAAAGTCGGGAGTTTTTAGTGTTCGCGCAATTATAGGCTAAGTAGCCTAGAGTTAAACAGTAAATTGGAGAGGCTGTCACAGCAACAGACAGGACAACATGTTCACTGAGGCGCGGTTAGGAATTATACAATACAATACAATATGCATTTATATAGCGCAATATCACAACTATGAAGTTGGCTCAAAGCGCTTTCAAAACACACATACAAATACACATTCTCACATTTACACCAGCTCTGGAGGCTGCCGTACGGCGCCAATTGTCCGGGTTCAATAGCGCAAGCCTGTGAAGATCTCCATATGGATAAAACTTAGGCTACAACCAGGTAAGGAGTTAAGCACGTAGGCCTATCCAGAAATGTTTTTGATAAGAAATTATTTATGCTACAGTAGCCCAAGTCTGTATGTGGGATGGATAGTTATCTGAATGTTTTTGGATGCTGCCTGTGATAGGCCTACCTATTATTTTTTGGACATAGACGGTGTAAATTAAGGGCAAATAATGAGTACGTCCATTCTAAGGTAAAGTCCACAAAAATAGACTTGATAGGCGCGCCAAACACTGCCGGAACGATAAGAACGAACGATATTTTGCGTTCCGAACCAGTTCAGGACCGATATGTTGGTGGCGGAACGCAAGAATGGAAACGGTAAACATACCTGAACCGTTCGGAACGGAACGATTGAAAAATAATTTCGTTTTCAAGCCCTGGGTGACACTACAGTAAATAAGAGTGAACTTATTGAATATTTTCTTAGCATCTCTTTTCGGTCCCTGCGCACTCAGCCGCCTCACAGAGAGCAGTGTGATTAGAGAAATTATCACATTATAACGTAAAAATATATTGTTATAACAATAAACATTTCACTTTATTACAGGAATTAATTGGCAGTGTGAAATAACTTTTTGAAAAAGTGACAAAGTTCCATTCAAATACATTTTCATTCAAAAAGAAATGTGCTGAAATTAAGTGAAAGTGAAGATCATTTTAGCTCTTAGAACATGGAAATATAATGTGCATCCAAAGCACTGTTTAATAGAGACGAGAATGTCCTGTAAGGGAGGAGGGGACGGAGAGATGCAGACGTGATTTAGTTCACATCCACATCTGGATCCCTGACTCAGCATTTGTCCCCTGTACAGAATAGTTCATGGAAGAAAAAAGAAGTCAGCTTTAACACACGAGTCAGAGTTTACTGGTGATTTTTCTCCATGAATACTTGATATTTATTCACGATTAGATGGATGTTTGTAACCTTAATGATGAATTTCTCTCTCTGTAAAAGTAATCCTGTCTCTGAAATGAATGAGCTGCTCTTAGAGAAAGTTCCCTCCAGTAGGATTCATGTTCTACTGTCAGGAAAAAAAAAAAAACACACTGAAGGAGAATCACTGATCCTTTAAACTACTGAGAAGAGTCCACAGATTGAGATAAACATCAATAAGAATTCAAAACTGAGTCTTACCCTGGAGATGGAAGAAGATTTCCTGTGATTCAGAAAGAGTTAAAGAAACTTTTTTTGTTGAGAAACTTCTGCTGTTAGCTGCTGTTCAGGGATTAGTGCCAACACAATGAATGAGTAACTCAGATGATCTGTTACCACCACTTGATTTAATATATGGATGCAAGTTAAAAATTCTAATTTATTCATTTAGATAAACCTTCCAAGTTGCAAACTTTATTTTTATGAGTTGTGATAAAATAATAATGTTGGTAATTACATCAACTTAATTTTGCACATAATTTAAACTCAAATTTCATTGTTAATGGGTGTAAAACAAAATTCAACTTGTCATAACTTGACAAAGTTGGCATGATAACTTTATTTTCCTCCACATTGACTTCCGGATTTCAACTTACCCCTCCCACCCACATGACGCACCTGGACATGTTCTGATGCCAAGACTGCGTTTACAGAGTCGTTCTCGAGCAAACTCCACATTTACAACATTTTATGGTGAGTAACGTTTAATTCACATCTACTAGTTCTACTAAGGTAAAGAATTTACTGTTGTTTCAGTGAGTTTCACTGAGATATGTGCTCAGAGAGCTGCCAGGAAAAGCATTTTTCAAATTTAGCTTGTTTCACCATGTGACCACAAGCCACATAATGTTACCTAAATTATGTCGCAGGCACAATTTTTAAATATCTTTTGTTTGTTCACATAGAAGGCTGTATATTTCAACTGTAGGCAAGTTGCAGTGTTGCCAACTTAGTGACTTTGTCGCTATATTTAGTGAGTTTTCAGACCCCTCTAGCGACTTTTTTTCAAAAAAGCGATTAGTGACAAATCTAGTGACTTTTCCCGGTGTTATTTGAGACTTTTGGAGAGTGCATGTGAAAGCACCAATTGTTCATCAGTTACTGTCCCCAGTGAGCAGTGGGTGCTGCAGTGAGTCCCTCCACCGTCCTAAAGCACTGACAGGTGGTCAGCTCACAGTAGCGTCGCACAGCAGAGAGAACACACTGCAAATGAATTACGCGTGGGCAAAGCAGCTGCTGTAGGCTGTAAAGTGAACTCTGATATTGTTTCATCCCGCTCCAAAGTCACGGGACCACACAATCTTTGCTCGATTCGTGTTTAGCTAAGCATCAGAGAGTTCATAGCTGATAACCCCACACACCTCATCTGATCACGGCCATAATTATGAACTAGCTCCTTCTGAGCGTAATGAGATTTTGGCAAGTGGTGGCACGGTTGTCACGTGACTGCGCTACACCAATACGAGATGCCCTGGTTTTCAGAGCAGGATGTAAATGTTTCTTCACTGTTGCACGAAAATAAATCACTGCATTTGACTCACAGCCTCAGTCACTTATTAGATTTTAGTTAGGTTTGTACTTTTGCTAGTTTTAGCCACTTTTATGATACACTTTAAAGTCAGTATTTTTACTGGTCTAAAAGGATGGGTTTTTTGTGTAAACTGTTGCTAATATCATTCTGACGGTATCACACATGCGTACGTGACTTGTACATACTTAAGATTTTGCATCTATAGTTATTACATAGATACTGACCAAAAAAACAGATTCATGTTTTGTTAAGTTTGCCGATATTGTTTTAAAGATGGGCTGTGAGTGCAAACTGTAAATTTGAGTCCTCTACACAAACAGTGTTGCTAAAACATTACAGGTTACACCATGGTCATGGTGGGGAGCATCTGCCATGTATTCACCAAGACTGTTTTTGTTCCTTTAAAACATGGGGTAGCCTAAGATCACATCTGTCAAGAAAGCACTCTCATGAAACTCAGGAAAAAGTAAGATCTGTGGAAAGTCTCTTGTTCACTTGCCAGTGTTGCACTAGTGCAATATCCACAGAGAGAGAGTTTTTTGAACACCTTGGTCGACATTTGAAAAAAACATGAGACTGTGACATGTGTTTTTAAGAACTGCAATTTCAGCACTAATATTTATGGTACATTTGCCTCCCACAGAAGCCAGAAGCATACACCACACACACTGCAAGACTTTAAAGAAGACCTGCTAAAGAGGTATGCAGATGCAGATGACTGCAGTGATATGGGTGTTCAAGATGTGGAATTTTCAATTACTGATGATGGTAATGATGATGAGGATGTGAGAGATCTACCAAACCTCATTGAAAGAAGGTTAGCATTGTTGTTTCTAAAACTGGAGAGCATATTTAATGTATCAAACAGGTGTATTGATCAAGTTATTGAAGAGTTACACTTCATCTCCCATTCAGCATCAGGTCCCATCATCAAAGACATTTTGCAGTCCTGTTTGAGGAAGCACAATTGTGAGATTGATGATGCTGTTGTGTCAGACATGGTCACAGAGCTCTGTGATGCCAACCCCTTTACCTCTACCCTGAGTAGTGGTGGTCCACTTTCTTCTGCCTACAAGAGAAGGGAATTTTTTAAGGAGCAGTTCAGTGTGGTTGAACCAGTGGAGTATGTACTCAGTAAGGAAGAAAACAGGAGCTTCCAGTATGTCCCTATTCTCAAGTCATTGCTTCAGGTTTTGACCCAGAAACAGATCCAGGATTTTATCTTCCATGATGGTGAAGCTCACACTAACAATGACACTCAGTACAGGGCATTTTCTGATGGCAGTTATTATAAAACAAATGAGTTGTTTTCTGGTGAATATCCTACCATTGCTATCATTCTCTATGTGGATGACTTTGAGATATGCAATCCTCTGGGCACATCAAGGAAGAAACACAAAGTCACTGCTGTGTACTGGGTGTTAGCTGGTGTTCCTGCACTGCTCAGATCTTCACTGACCTCCATCTTCTTAGCAATTCTCTGCAAGGCTGACGATGTGAAAAGATTTGGTCATAGTACTGTGTTGGAGCCACTGCTTAAGGATCTTGTGAGCTTGGAAGAGGAGGGTCTGTATATCCCAGCATTAGGCAGAAGAGTCAAAGGAACAGTCTTTAGTGTTGTGGCAGATAATCTTGGGGCCCATTCCATGGGAGGGTTTGTTGAAAACTTCTCCGGTTCTTATGTGTGCAGATTTTGTCTGGGTAAACTGTCAGAATTTCAGGTGGAAGAAGTGAGAACAGGAGCATTTCAACTCAGAACCAAAGAACAACATCAAATCCATGTCCAGACTGTGCAGGAGAATCCTGCTGTGACACATGTCTGTGGAGTCAAAAGGCAGTGTGTACTAACAGAGAATCTGAAGTACTTCAGTGTTTTGTCAGGTTACCCACCTGATGTGTTGCATGATCTCTTTGAGGGCATAGTCCCTCGGGAACTGGCTTTGTGTCTTCAGGTGTTCATCAAGAGTAAATACTTCACTCTTGATGAGCTCAACAAAAGCATAAAAACATTCCCCTACAAATGGTCGGATAAGACAGATGCTCCACAGCAGGTCCCTCTAAATTTTGCAGCAAAGAAAAGTGTCGGAGGGAATGCCCATGAGAACTGGTCATTGCTGCGATTCCTACCCCTCATAATTGGATCAAAAATCCCTGAGGGTGAACCAGCTTGGGAAGTTCTTCTGGTGCTCAAAGACATAGTCGAGCTTGTTGTAAGTCATGTTTACACAGAAGAGAGTATATGTTACCTAGACAGTAAGATCTCTGAACACAGACACAGGTTTCTGCAGGTCTTCCCACAGGAAAAACTTATCCCCAAACATCACTACCTGGAACATTATCCTCAGCTGATCAGGGCATATGGTCCACTTGTGTTGCTGTGGACCATGCGTTTTGAGGCCAAACACAGCCTTTTTAAGCATATTGTAAGGCACACTCATAGCTTTCGAAATATTCTGCTCTCACTGGCTATGAAGCATCAGCTGATGATTGCATACAACCAACATGATCCCAGTGTTGTGAGACCTGTGTTGCAGGCCACACAACTGTCAACTGTAGATGTCACTGTGCTAAGAGAAGACATCCAGAAAGCTCTACAAGTCAAATTCCCCAGTGAGATACGTATCCAGATAGCCAACAGTGTGTTGTACAGTGGCACAAAGTATGCAGTTGGAATGATTCTGGCTAATGGCTCAACAGGTGGACTCACAGATTTTGCAGAGTTGATCCAAATAGTTGTTGTGAAGGGCACACTTCTATTCATTGTGAAATGCTTGATGGCTTGGTCAGTTGAGCATCTCAGGAGTTTTGTCCTTGAGAAAACATGCACTGTGAAAGTGCTAGAGCCTATGGAGCTGTCTGACATGTTCCCTTTAACACCTTATGTGCTTGGTGGGAAAAGCATTGTAACCCTGAAACGGTACATTTATGTTCCATAGGTTCCTAACATGTCCTTTGCTTGTCAAATACAGAAGTCATAGCTAAAACAAAAAGACAGCAACAGCTTTTGAGATAAATTTACAGGGTTCTCTAATAACCAATAAATATCACCTTTTGATGATGAGTATTGATCCTGTCAGCCTGAATTTACATTAAGATGTATTTTTTCCTCTCTAATCCAGGGACAGAGTGTTGATCCCTCCATTACTGGTTATGTGGCATTTGTAATTTGCTTATTTTTTTATTTTTTTTAATTGAGCTTTGTTGTTATGGTACTTACTGAAACATTTCAAACATTTTGTGTATTACAGGCAATGTCACAACCAGCCCATCTCTGAGTGATACTTTCAGACTATGATATTAAGAAACTGACATTACCATCTGGAATCCCAGAAACAGTTGGAGAGCTTCATTCACTTGTTCAAGATACATTTGGGATTTCGAGGAATTTCTGTTTGCATTTCAAGGATGCTGATTTTGATAATGAATTTTTCTCCTTGCTTTCAACAACTGACATCATGGACAAGGGCACTATCAAAGTTGTGTATGTTGAGGAATCTCCAACAGTAACTCTTACCTTTACAGATGTTACTGATAGTTCACCTCTGCCTTCTGATGATGTCTGCTCATCTGCATCCTCCCATGACACTTTACCTGTTTCACCGACATCAATCACTGAAAGTCCCACCCAGCGGTCAAAGGGACAGCCTGCGGAATTTCCAATCCCTCGTTTCTCTGCCAGTACAGAAATTCTGCTTCAGTCAGGCAATGAAACGTTTAATTGTTCTGGGACTCTGTTTGGTACCAAAGATCTCATCTCGCTACTTCCAGACATTCTTGGAAATTTAGCTGAGACCATTTTTGAGTATGCTGCTTATCCATCAAGTGCCCAACTAAGTCAAGTAGCAGAGGCCTTGGTCAAAAAACATCCCTGCCTCAAAGAACCCGGGTCCTTCAATGGGTGTTATGGATGGATCCAGCGCCTCAAATATAAAATGAACAACTTCAGATCCAAACTTCGTGGGATTGGCTGCCCAGAAATTGTGGTGAACTCACTCAAGAGAAAACCATCACATGAGCAGGCTCCTGCTAAAAATGTTAAAAAGCCAAAAAAGGCTGAGGTAAATTACCTACCTCCTCATCCACAAGGTGAAACCAGTGAAAGTTTGGAGAAGGAGAGAATGGAGCTCTTGTGTGAAGTCATGAAAAGGGATAACTGCCAGGTGGTTGCAGAGAAAA
>JAODLJ010000012.1:72577428-72590880 GCA_027576115.1 Cathorops melanopus
CTATGTGTCAGCCCTGCGATGATCTGGCGACTTGTCCAGGGTGTACCCCGCCTCTCACCCATAGTCAGCTGGGATAGACTCCAGCTTGCCCCCAACCCTGTACAGGATAAGTGGCTACAGATAATGGATGGATGGGTCTTAAATGAGGCTGCACATGTTAATTGTCTATTAGTCAACAAAAAAATCAGAACAATTGGATCAACAATGGCAGAAATATCTACTCAGCAGCATTAAACACTATCTGAATCTCACTACCTATACAGCTACAGTACATCAGTATACAGATACTGTAAACAGAAATATTTTAACCTTATTTTTATGCTATTATCTACTATCTATAATTAGCTATTCACAGAAAAGAGGTTTGTAAAGTGGCCATGTTTTTTTAAAAAAACACAAAATAAACATGAATGAATGCTTTTCCATATTGGTTTACTTAATGAAGCCAAACAAGGTTCACTCTTTTAATGGCTCGAATTGTTATGGTCCGTTTAGCATGCATGAGAATCTACAACTTCTACTATCAACTGATTCAGTCTTATATCATCTCCCTAAATCTAATTACTGGGGAAACTGTATCCATTTCAAGCTAAACAATAAGCCATTTGTCAGTATGTACAAAATATGAGGAAACTTCTCCAGGCCATAGGAACTCATGACTTTCCAGTATGAAAAGAAGAAAAACAAAACAAAACAACAGAAGCCCAGAGTCTCCTGTCAAAGTCCTCTCTGTGACCTCCCGCTCTACATGAGGAAGAGTAGGGTGTATGGGAATGCTAAGGTAAATCTGATCACTCTGCAGATAAATCAGAAAATTGAATCTCATTCATTTCATGTGATGTAGGGTGAAGCAGGGGAGGATGAGGGGGGGGGCCTAAAATAGAAGCGGGCTCCTCGCCTATAAACCTGTCACAGAGATATGTCTCTTGCTATGATGGCATCCGATTCTTTCTTCCCCCTTCCCACTTCAGCGGCCGCTATCTCCTTCCTCCACTATGTCTCTCTGCTCTTTAAGACAAAGGGTAATAAAGCTATAAATTGTGTGTCTTGCAGAACGTATAGACATTCTGTCTCAGAACTGCTGTTAGAACTGCCATAAAGCACCCTCAAAGTCATAGATAAAGATTTACAGTTATTTAACATCCTCCTCCTGCACTAAATCAGTGTGATAAGAGAATTAAGTGATGGCTATAGGTTCTTTGTCCTTAGGCTATTGATTTTTTCGCCCCCAGAAGGTTCTGCTATGTTATAATTATTGAGCTGTGGATTTGATTCAGGTTTACAGAGGGGAAAGGGTACCTGCTTCTCTCATATCAATACAGATTAAAAAAAAAAAAAAAAAAGACAGACCATACTCTGCACATGCAATTTCAATATTTTTTTTATTTTCTTAACAGGCTGTTTAAGTCCCATGTATCATAAAACCTCAATCTTCATTTCATTTCAAGTTATTTTCACAGCTTTTATTCTTGGATTTGCATCACTGTTCTATCTAATACTCATTGGCTGTTGCCACTAGATTATGTGCTTTACTTGGTTACTAATCGTTAGTACATGTTGCGAGTTTAAAGCCATTTAACATGCTGACATTCAAGCTAGGTTCTAAAAAGCTGCAATATAGCTGAGGTGTCACACTGAGCACATTGCAGTGAGTTAGTGTAATACTACTTGGCCACAGATATGCCTTCAATCTCCATAAACAATGCCATTATATGTGATGTCTTATCAATATATGTCACAGACAGGAAAAAAACAGGTGCGCAGAAATGACGCCATTAAATGCAGCCCAGGCACTTGTTAACAGCTAAGTGTGGCAGTCATAATGAACACCTACACCTGGATTAGTGCCATCTGAAGTGATGAGGAACTGTCAAAAACTCGTGCACCCATAAAGCACAAATCGGTCTGATTGTTAGTTGAGCTCATTTTCTTCACGTTGTAGAATACCTGTGTGCTTCGCTCTTGAGTGAGAGAACGAAAGTGTGAAAGAGAGCCTTGTTGTGTTATGTTTAGAATGGTCAGATACTTGCCAATCGCAGTGCCACGTTCAGCAGAGGGAGCATGCGATCTGAACGGCTCCGTGTACCTGTTAATTCCTGTTTCTGCTGCTTGACTGAGCCAAGAGCCCCAGGCATGTTACACACAGACCAAATGTGCTGTGGTTTGAAACAGAAATACTGGGGATATGATTAAATCATATTTACTGCTGATATCCATTCGGCTGTGTGATGAATTATTTCTCCCACAGTGCACTTGAATGACATACTGAAAGAAAACAATGAAAGAACTGACCACACACACTTTGGGGAGAAAAGACAGAACAGGAGGCTTAAGTAGTTAAGTGGTTGAGCTACAGTAGTTGTCAGGCAAATCAGCCTTGGCGTTTAGGCTAATGTCTGAGGACATGGGGCTTTTCTACACAATCATGCAGACTTTAATTTCCCTTGACCTTTCATCATGAAGAAAATTCCAGTTGACGCTGTCATCACGGCACTCCAAAAATAGCTGTGGAGATCCACAGCGTCTGGACAATGAATGGGAACATAGGCCATGAATCCACACAGATCATCTGTGTAAAGGCCTTGGATACACATGCACACGTTTAATAACATTCAAGCAAGTACAGAATATGAAGTTGCCACTCGATTGAAAGTTGAAATCTCTCAAGGTGAATTTCTACATAGCTGCTCCATAATACTTCTGTCAGGAGGATATCTTTTCAAATAAACCTCTTCTAAAATGAGATCATTAGCTGCTTTTGTATTTGACTTTATCTGGGCACATTAAGAAGACTGGACTCATGGCGGTGTGTGTGTATACGCCTGCTCTTGAAAGCATCAACCATTTTAATCAATGTTGCTTCACTACCTGTTCAATTTATCCTTTAGCTTGCAGACGGCTTTGCCACTGAGAGAGAAAATACAGTTATATTGTTTTTTTTTCTTCACTCATAAATTACTGCCACAAAATAAAAAGCATTGGAAACCACTTCTCTAAATTATCGTTGACAAATAATAATGAATCACTTACAGAATTGAGAGACAGTTGATTTATAATTGGAGGCTGACTGCAGCAGGAAATATGGGCAGTGGAGCCAGGAGGATTTGGTTGGTCTGTGAGCTCGTACATCATTCTGCCCTTAAAGCATGATCTCAAGGCCTTCCACTGTTCATGTAGAGAGAAGTGCCCCGCTCGTTCTGTTTATAGACCTCTGCTTAAACATGTTAGTGTTCCTGCATGAGTGCAAGGTACTCGTATTAAATGCAATACATAAATTATGATAATATAACATTTACTACACATGAGAATAGCTTTTGCATAAAGGTTAGAATAAAGCAGGCTTTTAGATAAACATATAGATATTGGAGATCTTATGAACAATACATCGCTACTTCTGGTAGTATCTGTGGAAAAGTACAAGTAAAGAAAACACTGGTCAGAAAGAAAAGTTTTAGGTTTGTGATTCTTTTAACATTTTTAATATACATTTTATCAGGCACTTAAAGTCTGTTAAGGTTATTTTATTTCTGGCTTGTCTGTGCATGTGTATAAGGCTGCCAAAATGCACTTTACCTGTCACCGTTTATTTGAATAATGCGATCACAGATAAATTTGGCACCTGAGCTATAGGAAACAGTCCGCCATAGATCAGTTTACCTCTGGCATTCACTGAAAAATAAATACTTTTCTTGAACACTGAGTGAAGTTTGTATTAAACCCCCAAAACAATTAGTCAAGGGGAGAAAAACCAAGGCCTTGTCCTTGGCTTGCCTGAGCTAATCTTGAAGATACTCCTACCTTGCTCTCTCTTTCTTCAGTTCTTCATTTCTGGGTGCAGTGGAAGTGATTTATCTCAGCATGAGAAGACTTGTGATAATACCCCTACAGGATGAGGCCTAAAGCCTTCCCTACTGAATGCTGGAGTTCCGTTTGCATGAAGTTCACGGCCCTGGAGCAATGATAAATGTCTTGTAAATAAGAACATCTAACAGGAACACACAGCACTTGTCAAAGCCTACCAGAGACAGTGAATCCAGGAAAGGTGTCCAAACAGAAGTTTCCTGACAACAACAGCAGCAATAAATAAATAGATAAATAAATAAATAGGGTCACATGATCATAGTTGCTAAGTATTTATGCACACTTTTATATTTTCAGCTTCTTGCATTTTTTACTTTTTGTATAAAGTAAATATAAGATCAGATAAAAGCAGCAAACTAGTGGTTCAAATTTCCACAACATACACAGACCTCAGTGCTGCCATCTAATGGACAACATATACACCAGCAGGACCATGGTCTGAAAGCAACATGACAAAAGCCTACACAAGGTGTGTTTCTGCATTAATATTAATAATATATTATTAATATTATATCAAAGTCAAAGTATCTTTATTGTCCCAAAACAGGGAAATGGGTTTGCAGCCAGAAAGATACACACAAAGATTTTCACACACAATACACAACAACAGATAACACGTCAAGGGCAGGGTCTGTACAAATTAAACATGAGCAATTACAATTACAAACACTAGACAATTACAAACATGGAACTAACTGCCATTCAGCACCTGGATGGCAGTGGGGACAAAGGACACCTTAAATCTCTTAGTCCGAAGAGCAGGCACCTTCCACCGATGGCCTGAGGGCAACAGTACAAATTCAGACTGAAGAGGATGATCTACACAGATCAGTTAACTGAACTTGACTCCTCCCTGTAACCTTACTAGCCACTTTAACAAGGTTACCAAGCCTGTTTTTATTGGCCAGGGTCAGATTTCCATACCAAGCAACAATGCAGAACATAAAAACTGATTCAATAAAACTTCTATAAAAGAGGGTCATCATCTCTGAGCGAACATTAAAAGAGTACATTTTCCTCAAAAAATAGAGCCGTTGCTGAACTTTTTTTGCTGTGGAAGCAACGTGAGCATCAAAGCTTAATTTGTTGTCCACAACCACTCCCAGGTATTTATAGCTGTTTACCAGCTCAATATCTACACCTTTAATGCTGGTTACTACAGGACAAGGACTGGACGTTCTAAAGCTGATCATCATATCCTTTGTTTTAGACACATTTAGTTGGAGAAAGGATTCATCGCACCAAGATACAAAATCATTTACAACAGGCCCATGAATTAGCTCCTCCCCTTCAAGAAGACTCACAATGACAGAATCGTCAGCAAATTTAATAATGTGTCTATTTGCATAGTTGCTGCGACAGTCATTAGTGTACAGAATGTATAGTAATGGGGAGAGACAACAACCTTGAGGAGATCCAGAGGAGGACTGCAGCTGATTTGAAAAGCAGCCATTAACCCTCACACACTGGGACCGATTGGTCAAAAAATCCAGTATCCAACCAACAAGATTAAAATCCAATTTAAAAAGACTGATTAGCTTCTCTGCTAACAGATGTGGCTGGATAGTGTTAAAAGCAGATGAGAAATCTACAAACAACAGTCTTGCCTGAGCTTTGGATCCCTCAAGGTGGCGATACAGAAAATGTAGCAGTGTGACGGTGGCATCCTCCACACCTATACCTGGCCTATAAGCAAATTGTAGGGGGTCCAAAAATTCTTCTACCTGTAATAAAACTTCCTTTTTAATGAGCTTCTCCAACGTCTTCATAACTAAAGATGTCAGCGCCACAGGCCTGAAATCATTTAATGTAGAAGGCTTATTAATCTTTGCAACAGGGACAATAGTGGAATGTTTCCATAACTTAGGGACCTTTTGTTGCTGGAGAGACAACATAAAAATAAAATGGAAAATGTTGCACAGCTGTTCAGCACAAGTTGCCAAAACATGGCCACAAATATTGTCAGGTCCTGGACTCTTCTTCTTTTTAATTTGTTTTAAGTGTTTTTTCACACTTTGGACATCCAAAGCAAAAGCAGGAGGAGCTCTGGTAGTGTCCTTTAATGTATTCACCGTGTCAGTGAAGTCACGATTATCAAATCTTAAATAGAAAGAGTTTAACTCATCAGCCAACTGCTTGTCAGAATTAAAACCAGTCAGAGTAATGTTACTATGACCACTATTTATACACCCAGTCATAAATTTCATACCGTTCCAGGCTTCTTTTAAGTTATTACTGCCCAGCTCAGCTTCAATTTTGTCTTTATATACAAGTTTGGCCCTTTTAATTTCAGATCTAATCTCCTTCTTAGTTTCTTTAACCTCAATAACATTTCCCTCCTTGAAAGCGTTTTTCCTTTTCTGAATCAGGCCCTTAAGTGCTGACGAGGCCCAAGGTTTATTATTGGGGAAAAACTTCACCACCTTAGTTGGAATAACATTGTCTCTGCAAAAGGAGATGTAACTACATACAACGTCCGTCAGTTCATCTATACTGTCCGAGGAGTCAATGAATACCGACCAGTCAGTGCAATCAAAGCACCCCTGCAGGGCGAGAGAGGACTCCTCGTTCCAGAGCATCACCTGCCGTTTGCGCACCTTCTCCCTCCTCAGCACAGACTTATAGACAGGATGAAGATGCACCGTATTGTGATCAGAGGATCCAAGAGCAGGACCCGCTGCGGACTTGTATGCTCCTTTTATGGAGTCATAACAGAGGTCCAAAGTCTTCTCATGACGCGCAGGACAATTCACGTACTGATAAAAACGATGCAGTGTTTTCTTTAAGTTACAGTGATTAAAATCTCCCAGAATTATATTGGGAGCATCGGGAGAGTTTGATTGAAAAGACTGAATCACTCTGAAGATAGTCTTGGCTTGGCTTGGCAAACGCAGCTGCTCACACACACTGAAGTTATTGCACCATCTTCGATTAATCACAGGATCGTTCAGTATCTCCGGACTTGTATTAGAGATCTGAGTTAAAAGAGTGCAGGATCCACGGTCTGATGAGTCCATTTTAGATTTAAAAGAAACTCACGTGTGGACCGAATTGTTTGTGAGTGCACGTGACTCCGAGCGAGGTCCACAGATAAGATCAGTAAAAACAGGCCAAATAAAATCTCCATCTCTCCACGCACCAACTCGAGTGGAGCTGGACATTAAAGCGAATACTTAAACAAATACTTAAAAATGAACCCATGAAGGACGAGCCAGTAGGCTACATACGAAACATTCAAACACAGGAGCTGCCGGTCGCCACATGAGCAGCGCCCCCTGATGGACCCTGAAATAAGTAAGTAAAGAGCAGCGTCTCTCCCCAGGGATTTCACACAGCATCCTGGGAAACTGGCATTTTCAAATCGCATTTCGCTTCTTGAAATAGCGTCAAAATATGTTTCGCAAATACATTCAGTCGGTAAACAGGAAGTCGATGTGCGACAGACCTGAAAACGGTAAACACGGTATAGAACCCCAAGCTGAAGTTCAGTACCGAGTGGCTATGATTTGTGGTTGATGAGAAAAAGGGTGTTTCAGACAGACGGAGATACGGACGAACAGACAGAGGTAAACCAATACATCTCCCCCCGGAGTAAGGGTATAAAAAAATAAAATAAAATAATAATGGACAGTACGACTCTTGGCTGTGTTTAATAGTGAAACTAGAAAAGCACTCGGAGAGCGCAGACCTCCACCAAGAATCCTTTAAAAAAATCCGGGATCCAGATCACCACCAAAATTTAATGGATTGTTACTTGTGCCCAGTCGCACCTCTGGAAAAAAAATTTCAGAGCAATCCATTCGTTACTTTTTCCATAATGTTCCTAACAGACAAACCAGCAAACAAACGCTACCGAAAACATAACCTCCTTGGTGGAAGTAATTAAGATCATTTCCACGCACAGTGGGACGAGATCTCACAGGATCAGGACTAAACCACTGTGTGTCTGTAAGAAACCCACTCATTAGTGAGACTAATCAGGAGAAAAGGCTTCAGTTTGCTCGTGAGCATAAAGATTGGACTCTGGAGCGATGGAGAAAGGTCATGTGATCTGAGGAGTCCAGACTGACCCTGTGTGTGTTCCATGTATGTGTGTGTGTACCTCTGAATTTGTGGTCGATGTACTCCAGAATGATGCGCACTATTTGCACGAGTGTGAGAATCAGAGCACCGAACGCCAGAGAGCCGACATGATACCTGAGAGAGAGTCAGAGAGCGTACACACACACACACACACACACACACACACACAGCGTTTATTTTTTGAAAAAATAAAAATCCAGCTTTCAAACCATTTCATCTTTCAGACTGCAGTTAGCTACACTGCCTTACTGGTGCTTAAAAAATTGAAAAGAAGAAAATAAGATGTTTATCGGCGTTTAAACCTCGGTGTTTAAAAAGTTGGACTGTCCAGGAGAGAGTGACCTCAGGACCACATCTCCTTTCTCCAAACCTAAAGGACGTGTTGAGGAGGTGCTCACCGCAGCGTCCTCATGAAGGAGGAGATCAGAGGGCACGCTGGGATGTCGGAGGGTTTGTGGAAGGCCCAGTAGTAGGAGGCGAAGGCTCCGGCGAGCGTGCACTGCCCCAGAGCGATGACGAAGTTGGCGCACCACAGGAAGGCCACCACGTTATACAGCTGCAGGTTAAAGAGGTTCCTCTGGAACAGACCCTCCGTGTTGTACTTTATAAAGGCGCAGCGTGCAGACTCACAGCTCCCGTACGCCGAGGAGTTAAACGTCTGCACACACAGGGATGGACAGATGAAGAGGAGACGTGAGACATCAGGCAGAGACAGAATGATGACTGGTGTAATACGTGAAAAGAATTTCACTGTACAGTCATGCGGGGGATAAATAAAGGCTTCTTCTTCTGGTGATGGACAGAGAATGATGGGGATTGTAGGAACGACAAAGAGGTGGGTGGAGAGAAACTGGATGGATGGAAATTAGCCAAGAGAGAGAAAGAGGGCAGAGCATGTGAGGGAGGAAGAAAGATGATGTCCAGTTGTCCGTGTGTGTGTACCGTTGGGTCACAGCTCTCGTTGCCCCTGATGGAACCACAGCCGCTTTCTGAAGAGTTCAAAGCTATAACATTGTACACTGGACCTCCGGATGTAGCCAGATAACTACACACGCACTGTGTTAAGGAAAAACACACACACACACACACACACACACACACACAAAATACAGTGGAAGGATACAGAGCAGTGATGCCCCAGTAGGAAACACACACAACGAGCATCAAGAAGGTGATTACTGGGTAAATCAGCGTTGACATCATGTAGCCCACCGCCCTACACACACACACACACAGTTCATTTTTATACATAAGCATAACATTTTCTATGAAATTGACAGATGAAATAAATGATATCTAGAAGACTGGAATTACACTGCGTGTGTGTGTGTGTGTGTGTGTGTGTGTGTGTGTGTGTGTGTGTACACCTGCTGGACTCTTGAATAACAGCAATGGCAATGAGAATTCGAGTTCTGAGGAAAATCAGAGTCAACAGGAGAATCGCCTCCACCACAGACAGAATGATCACTGAGACACAAATACAGGAACCAATCAGATCAGTCTCCGCCCACAATGCCCCTGTAAACAATCACTGTCTTTGGTTAAACATTAACACGTGGATAAACTGGTGTTGGTGAATATCCCGAGCGGTCAGTGGTGCTGCAGGAGAAACACTGAACCCACTCCAGTGGAACAGTTATGACGGTGAAGGAAACAGAATTATTCATTTCTTCTTTCTGCTCCAGTGCTAGAACCAGTAATAACTCTTCCTCTGTAAAACAGTGGAGCTTTCGGGTGTAGAGAGACTTACAGAAGGCCAGCCAGGTGTCGCGGATCTGCAGGTACACGTTAACATTAGTAGTGAAGCCGACGCTGTTGTAGGTCAAAGTGGAGTTTTCCAGGGACGCGTACTCATTATAGCAGTACCAGATACCTGAGAGTGACGAGAGACGGAGTGATCATCATCATCATCATTCACCATCAGTCCCTCACTGTATCACCCACACTCTTACCGAATGCGCCTACTGCCAGAACCCCAATGATCAGGACCCACACCAAGATGGCCGCCAGGAAGCGTAAGAGAAGGAGGAACAGCAAACTGATGACCATCGCTATCACCAGCCCTCTGTGGGAACGTATGAGACCATATTTTATACACACACAAAACTAGTATATCACATTTCAGAAGTGTTGTTCCCTCGTCCTCGTCACCTTCCCCTTACTGAGGAGTGAATATTAAGAATATTAAAACTCAGCCTGCTGCCATTTTTAATAATCAAAGCTCTAAGTAAGGTTAAATATCTGCAGTTCCAGCTGTGAACACCAGATGGCGGTGTCAGGCAAAAGTTCCTGATCTCCTGCCTCCACTTTTCGCAGGCAGAGTTAGCAACTTTTTGACCTTACCTAGGGACAAGAAATCAGAAAGGTCGATAAATACAGCGACTTCTCGCAACTTCTGTTCTCGTTTTCAAGAAACATCAAAAGTCACCTTTCACTGATCCGTGAATGACGCAATCTAGTGACTTTTAGCGACATTTCAGAGAGTCAGTAACAATTTCTAGTGAGATATTTGGCGGCACTGTTCGCAGGATCTGTTTACAGGTCGGCTTTTACATTACCTTGCTTTTAAGTCGAGATGGTAGCACAGAAGAAGAAACAGAATGAAAACACTATTTTACGAAGTTCAGAGGGATGTGTGGGGTTATTGTTGAATACCGTAGGGATATAACCAGCAAGTGATATCTGTGAACTCTTTAAAAAGTGGACCCTTCCTATAACTAACTAACTACTTTTTGAAAATGTTGCTAGTTCACTAGCAAAACATGCCATCTTCAGGTCATGTCCAGATGAAGGAATACGAGTAATTAAAAAAAAAGAATAATAATTACCAGAACAAGATTAAAAAGATCTCAAACTTTAAAACAAAAACAGAATCTTCTCAAATATTAAAAGATCTAGAGCAAATTAAAAGAGTTTAGAAAATTCAAATAGGAATCTTGTGGCCTGTTAGCGTTCTGGAATGTTCAGCCAGGAGGGCCTGGAGAAAAACACCACCATCTAAACACATATATGCTTTGAAACACAACACACTTCACTCCGTCCTGAAACAGGCTCAAGATGGAGGTAAAGAGGACTTGCTGGAGGAGAAGGGGAGGAACAGAGAAGGTCTGAAGCCAGAAATGGAGAGAATGTTCTAACTGTGACAAAAATATAATTCTGTTTTATTTCACACTTACAGAACGATCCACTGCCAAGTAGAAGCAAAGTCTGCGAAGATGCGAACGCCCACATCTCGGAGGTTAAACTCACCCACAAGGTCACTGAGAGACAAAGAGAGAGAGAGACACAGAGAGACTCTGTAACACTACTCACGATTCGCTAACCCTCGAGAAAACCCTGTTCACAACTCAGCAACTACAGACGCACAGCTCAAAGCGCACTACAGCTTCATACACACACACGCACGCACGCACGCACACACACACACACGCACGCACTACGTTGAAGCAAACTACAAGCTCTAGAATTCAGCGCATGTACTAGAGCATCCCAAATAATTAAAATATCATGAAAAAGTTCATCTCCTTCGTAATTTAATTCAAAAAGGTAAACTTTCATATATTCTATATTCACTACATGTAAAGTGAAATATTTCAAGCCTTTGTTTTAATTTTGATGATTATGGCTTAATGCTCATGAAAATCAGAAATCCAGGATCTCAAATTATTAAAATATTTCCTAAGATCAATCAAAAAAGGATTTGCAATACAGAAATGTCCAATTTCTGAAAAAAAGTGTGTTCATTTATACACTCAGTACTTGGTTGGGGCTCCTTTACCATGAATTACTGCATCAGTGGGTCGTGGCATGGAGGCGATCAGCCTGTGGCACTGCTGAGGTGTTACTGAAGCCCAGGTTGCTTTGATAGCAGCTTTCAGTTCGTCTGTATTTTTGGGTCTGTATTTTGGACAGTGGGCATGTGCTGTCCTTGACCACCATGCAATGGAGAACTAAAGCGTCCCCTTCCTCCACTAGCCTGGGCTGGTGCCTTGAGCAAGCACTAGCAACCCCTTGCTCCCCCCTGGTCAGGGTTACAACCAAAGACTGGACTCGGCAGACTGTGCGTGGTTCAATAGGCAGGAAGGCGGACCCAGCAAAGCGTTTGTGGAGCATGATCAAAGCACAGTGCAACACATAGAACACTGTTGGCCATCCACTGCATCCCAACATCTTGATTCTGTCTTGCTCCTGGACCAAGTTAGGTTGGGATGAGAGAGTGAGGCTGACGGCTGCACAACTCTCCCTCACTCTAATCCAAGTTACGCGCAAGTCATGACTTCAAGTTCAAATTCAAGTCCTGTGGCAATGGGCAAGTGGTGAAGCAGCAAGTGTGGAAACACTGGAAGCTGTAGTCACGGACCTGCACACAGATGGCCCAGGGCACAGGGTCGTTCTCTGCTGGAACAAAGCAGCACTGGAGTTCGGCAGCCCCAGGATGTCTGAGCAGCCCTGTTTAGGACCCTAGCCCCTCACCTCCATGGAGGAAGGGGCTAGAAAAGGTGCCCCAAACATAGCCTGCTTCACCTCACCCTGGCCAGCACACCGCGGCTGGTGGGGATCCCACCCAGCAGTCGAAGTGCAACAAAAAGATATAGAATAGAATAGTATAGAATAGAATAGAATGCCTTTATTGTCACTGCACAAATGTACAACTAAATTTAGTTCATCATAGGAGAGCAAAGCCGCTGCATACATGTGCGCTGCCACTCTTGGGCACTTCAGCCCAAGGCCGTCCCATGTTAACCTAATTGCATGTCTTTGAATAGTGAAGGTACTCAACCTTGGCATGTGGAATGTCAATGTGTGGGCATACCTTCAAAGCCCGAGTTGATCTCCAGACCCACAACCACCACACACCAAATTGAACTCATGGTCATCTTCAATCTTGAAGGACAAACATCATCATCATGGATTTGTACTAAAAGACAGGGAGTAAACTACAGTATTAAACAACCAATGCTTTCAAATGGTGTCACTCGAGAAGATCCTTATGGCTCGATGTCATGTCAGTGACTAAATGATGCTAAGCAGTGCAATGTCTAGCTTATGATGATTGGACATGTGCACACATCTCATAGAATCTCTGAGCATGTATATTCAACTTATAATTAGGCATGCTAGCTAAGTAGCAAGCTAGTCCTGTTAAATGTTTCGTTAGCATGGCAGCTTCACTGATATGATAATTATACTGAGATAAAATTCCTCAGACCACAATTATCCCTTCAAATTTTAACTACAACTACTACTTCTTTTATTTCCCTTTTTCTGGGGATTTAACCCCACTAGGGTGTGTCCATATGGTCTAACAGACACTGGGTGTAGAATATCTCGGTGTAGGAGGAGCACAGAAGGACGGCAGGGCAGAACTGAGTTCACCAAAACTCTTTTATTGAGACACTTTTCAGTCGTCTTTTCTCACTCAACCACTCACTCACTCACTCACTCACTCACAGACACACACACGTCCCGTGTCTGGTTGGGGAGAGAGCTCCCACTCCTCTCTCGCTC
>JAODLJ010000012.1:73089590-73099720 GCA_027576115.1 Cathorops melanopus
TTTACACTTTATTATTATTATTATTATTATTATTATTATTATTATTATAATCTCGACTAAAGCGCAGCAGAGCTCTGATATTCATCTACTGATTATTGCATTACACTACACTCACTAAACCGGGAAACTCCTTTTATTTCATTTCATTTTATTTTTTATTGTTATTTATTTATTTATTTATTTAAAAAAAAAAAAAAACTGCAGGAAGGAGAATCCCGAACAGGTCGCGTGCGTGTTTTAATCCGGGTTTTTTAAAAAAAAAAAAAAATGATAATAATAATAATAATAATAATAATAATGTGAAACGTTCGATTTTTGAATTCTAAAAAAAACCAAACCAAAACAAAACAAACAAATAATAAATATAAAAAAAATTCTCACACATTGCATCATGAAAACAAAGGTGTGTGTGTGTGTGTGTGTGTGTGTGTGAGAAAGTAAGTAACGCGCACGCGCAGAAGCAGAGTGGACCCGGGTTCGGCCCGAATGCCGGACTGATGATTTCCCCCAGAACTCCACCGAACAGAACACAGTGAAGCACACTGCAGGAGTTTTTGATGAGTTAATCTGAGATTATTTCCTGCTGCTGTAGGAGTGTGTTTGTGTGGAAGCGAACACAGGAAGGAAAAAACAAAATCCTATTTACATTTATTCCTTTTTTTTGGGGGGGGGGATTACTTTTGCACTCCTCACTGTATGCTCTGATGCGGGGTTAATCACAGCGGAGTGAAGTTCAGATCAGGAGGATGAAGCTGATGGTGATGATGGTTGTGTCCTGATGTTGAGCTCCAGCTGTTAATTCCCGGATATATGAACACTGATCATCACTCAGACTTTATTCCCTATGAAGTGATTAAAGATATAATATCTAAAATCTCATTTGTGCAGAAATGCATCAGTTTCTTCACATCTTCAGCTCCTGACATCACACACACACACACACACACACACACACGCCTCCGCTGTCTGTTTTGGTTTTTAATAAACATTTATTTTGGTTTTAGTGCACCTGACACTATTAAATTAATGAACGTATTTGGTTAACTGTTTATGATTTTTGTTTTATTTTTTTCCGATATAGAGTTTATTATTATTATTATTATTATTATTATTATTATTATTATTATTATTATTATTATTATTGTGCTTTTAATGTGAGTTTAGTTTTATAATCTAAATTTACTGAAACTTAATTACACTTTAAATATAAATCGGGAGTTATTTTATTTCTGTTTAATTTCACTGTGAGATCTGTATGGAGTTAAACTGTATGAGCTTTATGATTTTTTCAGTTTTGATATTAATAAGAGTTTGTGTCTCTCCTTCCGCACTCTTCAGGGTTTGTTTAATAATTATTGAATGGTCAGTGGAGATTTGATTTCGTTATTGTAATTTATTGATTTATTTATTTTTGTCTCGTGCGCGAGGATCCGGTTCGGTTCGGAAGTTTTTGACGGTAATATGGTCTCGAGACCCCCCCCCCCCCCCTTTCTTTTTCTTTTCTTCTCTTCAGTCTGCTCTGAAAGCGCGTGAGCAGGTGGTGATGATGATGATGATGATGGTGATGATAATGGTGATGGTGATGATGATGATGATGGTGGTGATGATGATGATGGTGATGATGATGATTATGGTGATGATGATGATGATGGTGGTGATGATGATGATGGTGATGGTGATGATGATGGTGATGATAATGGTGATGATGATGGTGATGATGATGATGGTGGTGATGGTGATGATGGTGGTGATGTTGTGTCTCGCGCAGGCGCATGTTTCCGTTCCTGAGCTTCAACATCGCGGGGCTGAGTGTGAGCGCGCACTACAACGTGTTCGTGGAGGTGGTGCTGGCGGACCCGAACCACTGGCGCTTCCAGGGCGGGAAATGGGTCACGTGCGGCAAAGCGGACAACAACATGCAAGGTGAGGAGGACCGGGGGAGCGCGCGCTCGGGCCGGGACACATCCGGTCTCACCCAGCTGCGCGCGCCACGCTGCCCTGCAGGGAGCTGCAGATAGTTTAACAACAAACAAACAAACAAACAAACACTTTTTATTCGTTTTTTACAAAAATATAAATAATGGAATATTTTATTATAAATGTAAGAAACTCAGTGCGCAGTGAAATCCTGAGACTGCAGTAACTACAATGATTTAAACACTGCCAATATTAATATCACACACCCGGGGGGTAATAATCCCGGGTAATAATCCAGGGTAATAATCCAGGGTAATAATCCCGGGTAATCCCGGGGTGGACACTGAGACAGAACACGCCCCCCTTCCCGGTAAAGGAACTGGAACACAACAGTTCTTAAACCCATCACTGTAAGGTTCATGGTTCATCCTCCCAGTCCAGTCAACACATACTGGATCTTTTTATTTATTTATCTTTTTACATTTTTAAAAATTGTCCAAAGCAGCAAAATTACTAACAGTGTTAATGTTCACAAAGCAGAAGGTTTGTTTTATTATTTATTTATTGATTGATTGATTGAAAATGTTCCTAAACATAAAAGGTAGTTAAAGTACTCGAGGGTTTTATCTGTGAGCTGTACAGGAACCGCTTGTGTAAAGGATAATAATCAGCACCCAGTCACACACAAAGAGGATAAATACTGTACAATACAATACCGGTATATAAGTGGAGATAAAATAATTCATTTGAGACAAAAATACAGGACTGATTTTTTTTTTTTTTTAGATTTCCAAACAACACACACTTCCTTTTGATTTTACTTCATTTAAATTAATAAAATGTATAAATTCAGGAAGAATTTTGAACGCAAGACACTTGTGCAGACTGTGTGTTTGGAAATGAGTGCATTTCCTGCTGCTTCCTGTGTCTGATTTTTATTTTCTAATTCCTGTATATATTCATGTTTCATTTTCAGAACAAAACAATATTGATTTTTGTTCAGCGAATCATTTAATTTTTACTGTTTTTGGAAACAAAACAATGACGCTTTAACAGGAGAGATTTTACAACAAGGATACTGCACTCTGTTCATCAGAATCTTACAGGGATTTGTGAAAAAAGCGAGGGCCGTGAGGGCCTGAATAACTTGTATTGTGTGTGTGTGTGTGTGTGTTTTATATCAGGAAATAAGATGTACGTTCATCCAGAATCACCGAATACAGGAGCGCACTGGATGAGGCAAGAGATTTCATTCAGTAAATTGAAACTGACCAACAACAAGGGCGCAAACAACAATAATACCCAGGTACACACACACACACACACACACACACACACTTACCGAGGAATTTGTGGGGACTGAGTGTTTTCGTGTCTGGGTAAACCATGACATCTTTATCTGTTACAGTTGCATTTAATCTCACTCAGGTCCTCAAAACACACACACACACACACACACACACACTGGTATCGGTGTGCTTGTGGCCGGGTGTCTTTTATGGAGTCCTCATGCCTACATGCATTTAATCTTTAAACACACAAATTCACACACATCCTGGTGTTCATTACCTTGTGGGGACCGGGTGTGCTCATAAACAGAGTAAGAATACACACACGTTCATGTTCTAGTGGACTTCAGGGACAGGAGCGTCCTCATGAGCACGGCGAAACTACACGGACATCTCAGCTTTTAGTCAATTTGTAGTCACTGTCTTTTGTAAACGCAGTGCAAAAAAAAAAAAAAACCCACAATGTGTACACAGACATCTTGGTGTTTGTGAATTTGTGCCCTTGAAATCCCAAACACGTACAGATCTGTGTCCATGACACACTCTTGAGTTTTGAATGCATGTACACAGTAAACAGTTAACAGGACCGTATGTTGATGAGTTCTAGTTTGAATTCCTTCCTTTCACGAGAGAAAGTTATAAATTGGTGAGAATTTGCACTGTACGGTGGCGTGTGTGTGTGTGCGTATGATGGTAGGCTGAAGTGCAATAACGGCGACGTTGGGAATCTGATTGTATAAATATAGTGCAACCAGTGGTACAAGATGTTACATATGAGACGCTGTGGTTAAAAGGTGTGCTGTGCAATATTGCAAGGTTTGGAAGTGTGTGTGTGTAGGACATTGAGCCCAACACCTCCCTGGTGTGCTGTGAGAGTCATTGATGAGCCTGATGGCCTGCGGATAAAACCGTTCCTCAGCCGTGTGGCTCCTGTAGTGTCGATGTGATGGTCGGAGTGTAACCAGGCTGTGTTGCGGGTTGGGTTCTGTCCATGAGGATGCTGTGATGAGCAGGCTACCTCTGCAATGGTTTGAGAAGGTTTAAGCAATTGCTGATGAGCTTTCTGGTCCTGAGAAGAGCAACTTCTAACTACATGAATACACTTGTGGGGACCTGAAGTTTGAGTGTCCTCATAAACACAATAATGCCACATGATGAGCCCTGAGGTAGTAACATTTCACGTGTGTTCATTTTAGTCATATTTCACCCCCCCACACACACACACACACACACACACATGGGTATGACTGACCTTGTGGGGACCAGGTGTCCTCATTAGCATAATAATATTGCCCGATGTACCTATGTAGAGCTATTAGGGGATTGTTCACCACAGGGACTTTAATGCAGCGTTTGTAAAGCGATAAATAAAGTCCTGACTTTGTCATGTAGCTCAAACCGTTTTGAAAGAATTTTTTTTTCTTGTGGTTGTGTCGTGATGCCCTCCCCCACCTCCCTAGTGTGAAATGGCCTTAAACAGTGTGAATTCGCTGCACAGCGGCCAAGGTTCAAATTTTCACTTTGTTTCTGCTCACAAGTCAACTTTACACACACACACACACGCACACGCACATAAAGTGTTAAACCACGATGCAACATGTGAGAAAACAGTGATGAAGCAACTTTAACACACACAAACGATCCCATCTTCATGCAGCGGATATCGTTTATCTTAAGGCAGATACACTTGTGTTCTCGAACCCTCTTTCTTTATCGTAAACACACTCTGCACTCGAATGCTTTCATCTCCGACATTCTAGAACCGTTCTTTCATCTTTAATAAAGAGACCGTTCTCCAGCTTCACACACTTTTCTTTCCCTTCCCCCTCCGTTTATGCACAGACGTTAATAAAGCCATGCAACTGCACTTTGCTAGCCAATCAGCACAGCTGTCAATGAGGCCGTAACAATAAGTTTAGCCAATAGGAGTGAAGGAAACGTGAGTTTAGCACCGGAGTCAACATGATTTATGGCAATTTTACCCCACAGAACTGGAAAGGATGAATTTCTTCATCTTTTTGGAGGATTGTGATCTCCTTTGTGCTCGCTAATAATGGCTGAAAACAATCGTATTGGTTTTGTGTGTGTGTGTGTGTGCGCGCACTGCAGTTTATAAACATGCTGGCGTTAAATATATTCAAGTGTAACGTTAAAGCCATGTGGACCACAGAGCTAAAGGTCAAAAGTTTATAGTCTCAGTGTCTGTGATCTGGATTTAGGAGTGTGTGGGTGTGTGTTATCTGGAGCCTTAGCATATATGCTAATTAGCCATTTAGCTAGCAAGCTGTTAGCATAAATTGATGTTCTCATTCCACATATCTGCTAATGAGAGAGAGAGAGAGAGAGAGAAAGAGAGAGAGAGGCGTGGCAAAAGTGCTGAAAAATAAATGTTTACTGGATTGTGTGTGTGTGTGTGTGTGTGTGTGTGTCAGAGCCTGCTGGTTGAAGAGACTTTATCACTTTTTTTTTTCTGTTTTCTGACTTTGCATTGTGGTTTGACGCCTCTGTCTGCTGCCATTCTTGCAAAGACCGAACAATTTTCTGCAGTGTGTGTGTGTGTGTGTGTGTGCGCAAGTGAAATGCAACAGTACACCCAAATACAAAGGTAAATTCTAAGCTAACATTGTAATTATGTCTATATTGATATGTTGAGAGTAAGAGTGTGTGTGTGTGTGTGTGTTCAGATGATTGTCCTGCAGTCTCTCCATAAGTATCAGCCGAGGCTGCACATCGTGGAGGTGAGCGAAGACGGGGTGGAGGACATGAGCGGCGAGTCCAAAACTCAAACCTTTACTTTCCCTGAAAACCAGTTCATTGCAGTCACCGCTTACCAGAACACAGATGTAAGATACACACACACACCAATCTTGCATCCTTCTGCTTTTCTGACCCTGTGTACCACCAGTAAAGTGATTATTTTTCTCTTGTCCAGATCACACAGTTAAAGATCGACCACAACCCATTCGCTAAAGGCTTCAGAGATAACTATGACTCGTAAGTGTCACACACACACACACACACACACACACACACACACAGCATCCTGTTCAGAGAGACAGGTGGAGGGGTGATGGGTTCATGCATAGATTAGTGATTTTGATGGACAGCTCGATGGATAAAGCAAATAAATGTTAGATTGAGAAATGGGTGGAGTCAAACAGGGAAGTCGGACTGGATGAGTGTTCAGACAGACAGGATGTAGACACAATGGTCCGCTCTTTATAATGTCCTGTAGAAGCCTGAAAGGTTCCTCAGCTGTTCCTCTCGAACACAGTGTTTCCCTGTCCAAAAAAAAGAACCTTAAAAATAAAGTGAAGGACCCTTTTTCATAAAGTGTGTGTATGGATTGGGGTCGTGTGCAGTTCAGACTCCACGTTGTTATTGTTCATTATTTTCTTGTTAAGATCTAGAACCTGTAAGGAGTTTAATATCTAACTTCTTGGTCCTTGGTACACTCTGAGAAAAAACGTTCAAGTGCTCTTCTAAGCGTTTTTGGTTTCCTCCTAAAAGCTTTTTCTTTACTTGAAACCATTTTTATTCTACTTTGGATTCTGAGTGGAAATGTTAAAGGTTACTCAGAAGGATAACTGAAGAACCTTGAAGGTTCTGAGTTTTGTATTGAACATAAATGTTCTTTCTGATAAATAATTGAGAAGTGAAAAGTCTTTAGGATTTAGACTTTCTCTCTCGCTCTCTCTCCAGGATGTACACGGCTCCAGAGAGTGACCGTTTGACCCCGTCCCCCACCGACTCTCCTCGTTCACACCAGATCGTCCCGGGAGCTCGTTACGCCATGCAGCCCTTCTTTCAGGACCAGTTTGTGAATAATCTCCCGCAGAATCACCGTTTGTACGGTGGAGAACGTGCCGTGCCGCAGACCAATGGCCTCCTGTCTCCTCAGAGTGACGACTCGTCCATCTCCGCATCATCCTCCTCCTCTGCCGCACAGCGGTGGTTCGTCACACCCGTCCAGCAGAACGAGGCCGATTACTCGGTCCTTCCATACGGCATTAAACCTCTTCCACTTCAGAGCCCACACTCGTTTGGTTATTACCCAGATTCCTCTGCTTTTGCCTCAATCTCAGCTGGCTGGAGTGGCGGGAGAAGTTCCTACCAAAGGAAAATGGCTGCCGGTCTGCCTTGGTCTCCTCGTCCGAGTCCGCCTTCCTTCTCTTTTCCTGAAGATCCTCTCACCACAACGACGACGATAACGACGAGCACTAAAGATAAACTGCAGGATGAAGGGACGGCAATTACAGCAGGCGTCGGTGGAGTCTGGGGTCTGGAAACGGCCTCAAATTTGAAGCCGCTGGACAAATTCGATGCGCCCTACGCCATGGTGTGTAAAAGACGACGCCTCTCTTCCGGTGCTGATGCCTCACCGACCATAAAGTGTGAGGATGTGACGAGTGAAGAGTACGGAAAAGAGCAGCCCAAAAGCTACTACGCCTTTTACACCAGCCCTTAACTTCATCTCTCTCTCTCGTCATTTCCCTTGCTCTACTATTTTAAAATGCTTTTAAAATCTTTTTTTTTATTTTTTATTTTTATTTTAACTGCAGGTGCCAAAGCTCTGTGCTTCTTATTGTGATCCTGATTTTCATTTGACATTTTGTGAAAGATGGGGATTGACTTTTTTTCCTTTTTAAATCTGTTTTTTTATTTTCTATTTCAAACATAGATATATATTATATATAAAATCAATGTGCTGTTTTCGCCCCCTTGCCCTCTACCCTTTAATTTAAGATCCTTTGGTTGTACAGTATTTGTGCACTTTAGATTGTGACGTATCTTGTATAAATTGTCTACATGGCACTGGTATGAGGTGTGTAATAAAATGTGCTTTTCATAAAGTTCTTCATGTCCTTCTTGGTTTCTTTTGTTTTCAACACAGAAATTAAATGCCAGGGAAAGCAAAATATTAATACAGGCACAGGGATTTATTTTATCTTATTACCCAGAATGTTTTTTTTTTTGTAATTTTTATTTTCACTTCATTCTTCACAGCTACCTTCTTTCTTTCTTTAAATACATTTTTAATCAATTACTCATTGCATTAAGATTTTTCTCAGGGTTCGAGTCCTTTCCCTTTTTCAGTTCTGAATGAAATTGATCCTGTTTAATGGGAACCAGCTCTGCTTTTCATCCAGTTTTATTATTTGTCCTGCTGCTTCACCAAACATTAATGATGAATACGTTCATGATCTCGATCTTCAATGTGATGCATTGGTCATTTCTAAATCATGATTTAATTATAAAATCCTAATTCTTATTCTCTCTCCAAAGTTGCTGTCTGAAAGAAAATTAATTCATGCTGTTTAATAGACTGATCAGCTGCAGGGATTCGACCTGGACTTGTGTAAAAATAAATAAGTAAATGAACACCATTTTTTTTGGTTATTATATTTATATATATCTTAAAGCTCAAATCATTCAGATAAGAAATGTCAGAGTTGTGTTTTTGTTTTTCCTTTAAAAGAACCCATTCGTCCTGTATTTAATAATGATATTAATCTGCTGCCTGTTGATTGATTGATTGATTGATTGTATTTTAATTCAGAGACTCGAACATTCACCGTCTCACTGAGATCCTTCTCTGGAATCCAGACTACATGAGGAAATGAAATGAGTCAGGGTGCATCAATTGAACTTCACATCTCGTTTCTTCTGGATTTATTTTCCTCATTAATTATTTCACAAGGCAGAAAGAAAGCTTCTCACAGATTGTGCAGATAAATACATAAAACCATATAAACACGCACAATATCACAGGGAAACATTTCATTATTATGTGAGTATATTATATTTCTGAGCACTGTAATGAAATGACAGATGGACAGATTGAACCCAGCTCACTGTGTTTAAGGGGCTCTGAACTCATCCCCTGCGTTTCTCTGGGAGCCAATAATGAGCCCCTGCTGTATTTTCACATTTAAAGGTTCATTATCAGATAAACAGCTTCACACACTCTGGGTCTCGACTTCAGTCCTAATGAGACTCTTCAGAAAACACACAGGAGCGCAACTTTAAAGGCCAACAAACAAACAAATATTCAACAAGACCATCTTAAATAATTTCTTCTTCTTTCCTCGTTTGTAGTAAAACATTTTTTTTTTTGTTTCCTCCAAAATTATTTCAGCCCATATATTTTTATTTTATTTTATTTCAGACAAAGGACCGCCTTGAAAAGCCTCCGACCAACACCGGAAGTTACCTTTAAAAGTAAAGTAGACCAGTTTACGCTGTTTAATCTCATAAAGAACATACTGAATTACACCAAACACCTAATTTAAACACTTTTAAACATTTATACTTTAACCATTAAAGGATTTTTCACTCTTGAACAGCAGCTGAAAAACACTAGCAGGCGGATCTAGATACGCCAATCATTGAAATAATAATAATAATAATAATAATAATAATAATAATAATTATTATTATTATTATTATTTGATCCCTGTGCTGTTGACTAGTTACCATTTACCATTTTCAAAAAAACTTCCTGTCAGGTATTAGCATAGCATGCTAACATGCAGAAAGGCCTTCTCCTGCTTGGTGCGCCTTCTGACAGACTAAACTGTCATTGAAATTTTATTTTTTTTTTACAATGAAATAAAGACAGACAAGTCATTTCACCACATTTATTTCTGGAGTTATTGTGGTTTTATATATAACTCAGATGGCTGGGCTCAGTGAAAGGCTGAAGACTGATTTGTAGATCAGTGCAGGAAGATCAGACATTTCAGAAGATGATCAGGAGCTGGTGAAGATCTGACCAGCCTGAGGGGGAAAGGGACATTATATTTAAACAGCACAGTAAAGATCAAGACACGTCACGTCACGTCACGTCAAGTCAAGTTTATTTGTATAGCGCTTTTAACAATAAACATTGTCACAAAGCAGCTTTACAGAATTTAAACGACT
>JAODLJ010000012.1:73230626-73245164 GCA_027576115.1 Cathorops melanopus
CATTTTAATTCCAGCTTGTAATGCAACAAAACAGGACAAACACCAAGGGGGATGAATACTTTTGCAAGACACTGTACCTAAACATTGTTGCAGACCAAGTACACCCCTTCATGGCACAGTATTCCCAAATGGCAGTGGCCTCTTTCAGCAGGATAATGCGCCCTGCCACACTCCAACAACTGTCCAGGTATGGATTGAGGAACATGACAGAGTTCGAGGTGTTGACTTGGCCTCCAAATTCCCCAGATCTCGATCTGATCGAGTATCTGTGGGATGTGCTGGACAAACAAATCTAATCCATGGAGGACCCACCTCACAACTGACAGGACTTAAAAGGATCTGCTGCTGAAGTCTTGGTGCCAGATACCACAGCACACCTTCAGAGGTCTCATGGAGTTGATGCTTCGATGGGTCAGAGCTGTTTTGGCGGTACAAGGGGGACCTACACAATATTAGTCAAGTGGTTTTAATGTTATGGCTGATCTATGTATACACTCTCAAATATATACACTCAAGGAGAAATAAACATAAGGCGAGAAATCTGGCATGAAGCTGACACACTATGATTCTTTCACATTCTTAATAATTCCATACATCAACTCAAAACAAGCAGAGAACAAAAACCAAGGTAAACTCTATGAGTGTGACTGTCGGAAAGATTGTAAATGGATAAGAAGGACAGAATGACAGTCCAAATTACACGAAGGAATAAATGGCACATAAAGGGAAAAAAAAGCAACTTAATTCAGATGATGTATCCCTGGGGACAGGAGAGTCCATGGCACACTTCCACTTCCCTGTTTGCTGCCTTAAGGTAGGCTATTTCATTGGGTTTTTCCAGACACATGCACACACCCCTTCCAATATTCACCCAGTAAAGTATTTCAAGCTTTCATGCCTGACAACCACCCCCCTTAACCCCCATCCCCCCAATCCATCCATCCACTCCAGGCTGGTGTGTGTGTGTGTGTGATGGATGGCTGATTGGTAGCCCTCCCCAGGGCTTGGGGCTCGCTCACCTCTGGCAGTGGGAATTAAATGGCGGTTTGTCTCCTGTGGGTCCTCAGCTGCTGAGAGCGGCCGGGCAATTTCACACAGATCAGGGAGACCATTACTGCCGTCTGTCAGGGGGGAGATGGGAGGGGCCATACATGGACACACACACACACACACACACTACACTGTACATGCATTTTAATCCGCACCTAAACACTTGAGTTTTAGGCACTGTCTATGCATGTGATACTATGCAGCTGGGTAATTAGGTGTACACACACACACACACACACACACACACACTATCAACAGTGCTGTCCATCTCACTTATCTGGGCAAATTGAAGCTCTCTCCATTAACACTCACATAAGCCTCAGAGCATCAGTGTGTGATCTCTCTCTCTCTCTCTCTCTCTCACACACACACACACCCTCTAAGCCTATAATCTACTTTTTGGTTGAAAAAAAAAGAAGGAATTCTCACAACATCTTGGAATTGTTCTGAAGTTTGCATATTTCAATTTAAAGGAACACTGCCTTTCAATTTAATATAATCAATATAATTTAGTTCTCTCTAAAACTTGGTCATAATGACGTATGTTTATTTCTCTAATATCTCACCAAATATCAGCCAATTCTGTGACTGGGAACATATCTAATTTGAGGGGATTCCATAGCAAATAATGTGTGTGAGATTGCCTGGTTCATGCAGTCAAGCAGACAGAGGAAATGCATGTGCGCATGCGTAAATTTACCTTTGATCATCCGACTGTCTACGCTGATCATTGATATTTATTAGTTTGGTCCTGCATTTCCCTTCCTTCGCAATACAACGGCTTTTCTTCTCACTTTCTGATACTGTAGTCAGTCTTCCACATTTAATCCGCACGCTCACGTCCTCCATTTTTCTCTCCTGTTTCAAATTTCTCTCTCACAATGCCTTGCGCGAATGGGGAAAGCCCACCACATGATGCATGATGTAGTATCTTGAATTGGATTATGCTGAAGCAGACAAAAATGGCAGAGAATTTAGGGCCATGTGGCCCTAAATTCATTAATTGTTCTATGAGAAAAAAAAAAACCCTAATAAAATTGGAAGTCTATGATTTGAATTCAGTAGCTTTCGGTCCACGAAACAAAAATAATTAGGTGTCAGGGAAAATTCTTTTTATGACCTTCACTTGAAAAATCTGAAAGGCAGTCTACCTTTAAAGTAGCATCTAGTATAGAAAGAAAGAAAGAAAGCACAACTTTATTCATCACACACTTGTGAAATTCCTCTCTGCATTTAACTCATCTGAAGCAGTGAACACACACATGCAAGCAATGAACACACACACATACCCAGAGCATTGGGCAGCCATACTAACAGCACCCAGGGAGCAGTTGGGAGTTCGGTGCCTCGCTCAAGGGCACCTCAGCCCACAGCCATCCCATATTAACCTAATCGCATGTCTTTGGACCGTGGGGGAAACCGGAGCACCTGGAGGAAACTCACGCAGACACGGGGAGAACATGCAAACTCCACACAGAAAGGCCCTCACCAGCCACTGGCCTCAAACCCGGAACCTTCTTGCTGTGAGGCAACTGTGCTAACCACTACACCACCATGCCGCCAGGAGCAGAACCTGATGCTGCTGCTGTCGTAACCCATTCACCTCAGTGTTTCTGACATGCTTTTCTGCTCACCACAGTTGTAAAGAGCAAGTATTTAAATTACTGTCCCCTTTGTCAGCGCAAACCAGTCTGAACCTTCTTCTCAGACCTCTCTGATCTACAGAGCATTCCCCCTGAGAGCACATAGTTTTCTCTATTCTGATGTTTGATGTGAGCGTTAACTGAAGCTCTGGGCCTGTCTGTGTATGATTTTATGCAATGCGCTGCTGGCACCCGATTGGCTAATGAATGAGCTAGTGTACAGGTGTTCCTAATAAACTGGACATTGTGTGTAATTATCCATATTGTATATTGCAATATATATTAGTATACTCAAAAACAAATAGTGACCATCATATCCATGTGCTCTTTTTTCTCCCTTTTGTGTGCGTTCTTGTTTTTTTTTTTTTTTATTCTTGGGTGCCTTTATCACTCACAGTGCAGTATCGACTTCCTCTTTAACACCGCCTCACTTCCTGTTCTGTGCAACACCACAGCAAAACTAAGTCAGCTCACAGCACTGAGGTTTTAATTTCAGTAAACAATAATTGAACAAATGCTCAGAGACACGCCCACCTGTTGCATTCTCAGACACACCCATCTGTATCATCAGTGTTGAACTGTCTCTCTCATACATGCACAACTGTGTCATTATAATAGTTTACCTGTCTCACTCTCAGCCACACCTATCTGTCTCACTATAATACACACCCATGTAATACACATCCATCTGTCTCATGCTCAGACACGCCCATCTGTCTCACTCTCACACACCCCATCTGTCTCACTCTAATAAAAAAACCAATGCACAAATTTCTGTCTCTCAGGTGAGAGTGTGTTTTGACAGCTCCCAGTTGGAGTGTGTGTATACGTACCCATCGGAGGAGTCTGTGGTCAGTGAGGAGGGGAGCGGTGATGACTGGAGGAGAACAGAGGAGAAAAAAGAAGAAAAGGATGATGATGAGGAGAATGAAGATGGAGTCATTGGAGCAGGAAGAGGAATGAATAGAGTTCTTCGAGTGGGTCTGTACAATAATCCTTATTTCACTAACAAATAACAAATGGTTTTATATGCTGACAATGAATAGAAAATAAAATCAAATCACACAGTGAACAGGGACACTGGTTATTATTATTAATGTAATCAACAATATCACTAACATTAGCTTGTTGCTAGTCACTAAGCTACTCACTATTTTCCACTGGCTAGTATGTTGCTAAGCTACTGCTGTTCCATCCATCCATTATCTGTAGCCGCTTATCCTGCTCTACAGGGTCACAGGCAAGCTGGAGCCTATCCCAGCTGACTATGGGCGAGAGGTGGGGTACACCCTGGACAAGTTATTGCAGAGCTGACACAGAGATAAACAACCATTCACACTCATGGTCAATTTAGAGCCACCAATTAGCCTAACCTGCATGTCTTTGGGGGAAACCAGAGAACCCGAAGGAAACCTACACAGAAAGGCCCTCGCCAGCCACTGGGTTCGAACCCATAACCTTCTTGCTGTGAGGCGACAGTGCTAACCACTACACCACCATGCTGCTACTGCTGTTTCAAATTCAAATTTTATTTGTCATATACACAATCAGACATGCAGTGAAATGCTTAGTGTAATGCCTCGTAAGTAGTAAAGATAGTTTAAAAAGGAAAAGTAGCAAAAAGAAAGGGAGAAAAGTAGAATGTAATAAATAGAATAAAAATAAAATGTGATGGGATATGCTGCAGAATATATACACAATATGCAGAATATGTATAATTATATATTGCACTCGAGAAAATGTGCTTGCAATTGAAAAATATATTGCACTGTAATGAATGAAACTGCACAAAGAGGTGCAATAGAAATGTACTGGATATATTGCACTTTAGTGAGATGAAATTATGTGGGGATGAGGGTGAAGTGGTGACAAGACCTAGTTTTTGTCCTGATTAAGAGACTGAATGGCCTGGGGGAAGAAGCTCCTCCTCATTCTTTCCATGTTGGCCTTAAGGGAGCGAAAGTGCTTCCCTGACCTCAACAGAGAGAAGAGTCCATGGTTGAGATCCTTCATTATCTTCCTGGCTTTGGTCCAGCATCGCTTGGCATAGATAGATTGCAGGTCAGGGAGCTCAGTGTGGATGATGTGCTCAGCTGATAGCACCACTCTCTGTAGAACCCGTCTGTCCTGCTTGGTGCTGTTCCCAAACCAGGTGGAGATATTTTCTGTCAGGATGTTCTCGATGGTGCAGGAGTAAAAGTTCCTCAGCACCCTCAGTGGAAGACGGAAGTCTCTGAGATGTCTGCGATGGAACAGATGCTGGTGGGCCTTCTTAACCAGGACATTGATTTGGCAAGACCATGACAGGTCTCTCTTGTTGCTGTACTGCAGTTTCAGTCCAAAATGTAGCCTGAATGTTTGGGTCTCACTACAGTAGAACTGAACCAGTCTGTAACTGGAAAGTTGCAGCTAAAGAAGGTTTTTATGAGTTCTGTGTGAAAAGCGTGAGCTCTGACAAAGCAAGCACAACTTTCAAGGAGGTGTCAACCGCCCTCTATGTGCACAGCTACTCTCATTTGCATAATGAGGTCTCCCAAATCACCATATATGGTAAACAACTTTCATTGTTAACAATGTCCAATAGAGGCTTTGCATTGTCACGTGACCCCCATACTGGTAGCAACGGTAACTATGCCACCATAACAGGAGACACGCTTGTAGTGCTTCATTCAGATGAGTTAGTTGTTATTGGTCGGTATGGGAAGGTTTTGCTGCGTTTTTGGATGTGCAAATCGTTTTGCAAAGCCTCTTTAGCCAACTCGAGGTACTCCTTACTGCAGACATCATCTGGATCATGTATATTTTGTGTTTGTGGTTTGATGAAGAAATAAATAGGATTTTTGTTTCTTTTAAGATTTTATGGCTATATTTATACATTCAAATTACAATTATAAAACCTGTGATAGTGCTGTCATGACCGGGCTCAAGAGCCATGACAAAAAGCAAGGATGCAGTATTAAGGCCAAAATAACACCAATATAGACAGACATAACAAAACGGTGGAAGGTGAATGTCAATAAAGTCAGTAGCCTGAGGTGCGTGCATGGATGGATGGATGGATGAGTGGACAATATGATGTGACATGTTGCATGGAACAAAATCAGTGCACGGTGATGGGAGAGAAGAAAGCTCCACTGGGATGAGGGGGAAGCCAGATTTAAAGGCGTGGAGACATCGGGCCCAGATGTCCCCAATTCCGGCGATGGGCTGTGGCCACGCCTACTGAAACAACACACAGAACACAGACAGGCCAGCAGACCATCAGAGTGTGAAAAGTACTTCTGATTATTGCCTTTTTTTTTTGCTACCGTATTTAGAAATATACTGCGGTGTGAGCAGGATGAGTGCATGAAAGAATTATTTAATGATTTGGATCACAGGCGGTTGTAAAATGCAAGATATATCTGTAATATCATGATGAAATGTACTTGTGGCTAAAAAAAATTCCTGTCTAGAATAGAAATTACATTTAAGATGCACAAGGCAAACAGACTGAATACCTCACTCTCAACAGAGTTTCCTGCATTCCTTTAAAACATGTTCCTTCCTGCACAGATCCTTGAGTCGTCCTCAAGCTCAGGTCCTCTACTTGCCCAGAAGCCTGGGTGTTGAGTCAAGCCAAGTTTGTATCGTGCTTTTAACAACAGCTTTCTAGAAAAATAAAGACCTTTAAACATATGAACTAATTTTATGCCTAGTAAATGTATATATATCCCTGATGATCAAGCCTGAGGTGACGGTGGTGAGGAAAAACTCCCTCAGATAGCATGAGGAAGAACCTTTGAGAGGAACCAGGCTCAAAAAGGGAACCCATCTTCATCAGAGTGATAACGGATAGCATGATAATAAATAACTTGCTTCTGTAATTGTGTCCTATAGAGTCACAAAGTACAACTGTAACTTATATATAATAAGAGATTAGACCAATAGAATTTTATTGAAGAAAAATAGGTTTATATGTTTATCATGATACCTTTGTGGCCAAATGTATTCAATATATTTTTTTATGTTGAATTTTTTATATAACACCTCAACATGATATTCTTTAATTCATTAATTATGTCTGTATTTCTTGTTACTCTTTTACAGATGAGTCATGTCGGCGTTAATTGCTGTCATCTGAACCTGAATCTGAATTTTTAGAGTTTCATAGCTGACTGAATCCAGTGATTAGGATGAATATTTCTGTGTGAATAAAATGCTGTCTGCACATTTAATTTTTTGAAGACATTGATGTACTGTGTATGTGCATAAAACTTGAATATTGCAGTATTTCTGACATGCAATTTTGAGTGATTCTGTTCTCTTTTCTGGTTCAAGAAGCTGGCTTCAAAAAATGATGTAAATAAAAATTTATATTTTTCAGCAGTTGGCTTTGTTTGTTTGTTTATGAGCAGGATTTGTTTCCAGTCATGAATACAAATTTATCATGTGATGCGAATGAACTTCATGTTTCCTTTAATTTTTATCCCACACTGTCTCCTAGTGGCTGTAAGTAATGATGGCAGTTTCTTCAAATTCAAAGATCAATGGGAAGATGACCGAGAGATTGATAGTATGAAGACAAGCCCTCAGGTGACTGCAGAGACCTATTCTTGATTTGTAGAGTCTACCACAGTTGGGACATGGATGACTTTGTTCAGGAGGTGGTTAAGTTGAGTCCTTTCATCTCCTGTGCATTTCCTCTGCCGATGCTCTTTAATGTGTTTCGGAACCGTCTGCTCCTGCCTTAATTTTTGCCCTCCACTCTTCTTTGTTGACTGCAAATTGTTCCCATTCTGCATGTTCGATTCCTGCCTGTGGAAGCTGGCGTTTTAGCTGGTCTTTGAAACACTAATGGGGCCACCTCTGTCTCTTTTGCCTTGCCGGAGACTACTTTGGGCATTCGAGAGCCATCCATATAGGAGATGTGACTTGTCCACCTGAGCTTGCGAAGCATCAGCATGGCATCTATGCTTATGATGTTGGCTTTCTCGAGGACTTGGATGTTGGTGGCATAGTCCTGCTAGCGGATGTTCATGATGGTGCAGAGACATTGGACATTGGTGCAGAGACATTGGTGGAAGTGCTCGAGTAATTTTACTTGCTTCCTGTACAGCACCCAGGCATCAGAGCCATAGAGGAGGGTGGTAATGACTACTGCTCTGTCCACTTTAATCTTTGTGGAAAAGCAAAGGGAGTGGTTCTGCCAGACAAACTTTATTCATCACATGCTTGTGAAATTCCTCTCTGTATTTAACCCATCGGAAGCAGGAAACACACACATGCGCACGTACACACATACATACATACATACCCAGAGCAGCTAACGGCACCCAGGGAGCAGTTGGAAGTTAAGTGCCTCGCTCAAGGGCACCTCAGCCCAAGGCTGTCCCATATTAACCTAACCACATATCTTTGGACTGTGGGGGAAACCGGAGCACCCAGAGGAAACCCACACAGACACAGGGAGAACATGCAAACTCCACACAGAAAGGCCCCTGTCGACCACTGGGCTCGAACCCAGATCCTTCTTGCTGTGAGGCAACAACGCTAGCCACTGCACCACCGTGCCACCCCAACACCAGACCAAATCAGTGTTATGTTTTATTTTTGGCTTGTTTTTTGGCACACCAAGCAGAAGGATGAAAAGTTAGCGAGCTAGCCAATTAAGAAACAAACATGGATGAACTCCATTGGCTACCAAAGATTCTAGGAGGCTGAGCTTTGTGTACACCAATATATAGATATAATGCAGTGGTAATTTTTAGCTTCACAGCCAAACCCCAAACAGTTTGTCTTATGCACCTGGATAAGAGAAGTAATTGTCCAGGAGGATACATTTCAGAAGCCATCAGGGCTTGAAGAACATGATGATATCACAGTGACCTTCGAGTGTGCTTCCGAGCTTTCTGCAAGCGCAGGTCTGTTTTTCCTGTTTGTGTTGCTCTTCGAGCTGCTTTTTCATCTGTTGATGCACTTTGTCCTTGACGTCGTTGACATCCAACATGTTTCTCCTGAGGGTTAATTTTATTGCTGATCTCACTGAAAATCCCTTCCCTGGGAAGTCTGAGCTCATCCGTGATGCAGTGACAAGTTCAGATGCCCACGAACACGTAGGTAACGTCAGGCTGATGCCTGATGACGCCACCCACTCACTCGGACAGCCTGCTGGAGATATACGCGTGAGTTATCTTCAGGCGATCTGCGCAGTCAAACACTGACGCCTCCTCTACGTTCTGGCTTAACGAGGACCACAAACCACCAATAATTTGGCCTGCTCTGTTGGGAATGTAATGCCAGGAAAATTTGCTTGGCGTGCAGTAAACAAGGAGCTTGTAGCTACTCAAGACAAGCAACGTCACCATGCAGTGAGAAAATATTAGATTTCCGAGTGTTGCGTTGCGTTTTCGGGCTTCGACGTAGAAAAAAAAATGTCTATTGGAGATCAAAGCTGGAAAACAAACCTCTTCAAAGTGTCTCTTTCATCTGATATCACCAGTCGTGTGTTCCTTCTTAATCTCTTGCTTCTGGAGCTGTGAGTTGCTCTTATCACTGGCAACCATGGTTGGAATTCCCAACGTCTGATAATGTCCGCCAAACACAAAGAGCGCTTGTCAAGAAAATGGCGTCTTTTTTTCTTAACATTTAATCCAAAGGGAAAAAAAACATTCATGTGACTGTTTTTATATAAATAAAGAATGTAGTTGAATTTGCAAATACGCAAATATGCTTGTGGTCGGACGACATTAACGTGAAGACATGATCTTCAGGAAATTCACATGACCAAGTTGAACATGTGGAAGTGGAATGCTCCAAGTGTGTTTTCGGTAACAGGGTTGAGGAAATGAACTCAAAACCTAGACTTTGAATAGTAATGTGTTTTCTTTTAAGCAGTTTGTGAACATGAACAATACATTTAACGTTGTGGAGCGTCTTGAAGATGTCAGAAAAACGAAAGTGACCCCTTTACACCTCTGATGGTGGAGATTCCTGAAGACTAAAAAAAAAAAATCTCTTCACCATATCATTAATTCCATACTTTGTTGAATTCTTGGATGTTCATGGCTCCATGTTTTCTATTTCTTCAGTACTGAGACCAAAATTCTTCACGTCTTGATCCCCCGTGTGGAATCCGCTTCCTTTCTTCATTTGAACGCTGCAACACAGTCCATGAGGTAATGTAGCCGTTTGGTTCGAGCGCTGAAGAGCGTTGACCTTGTCCTGGTTGCTGTGGGTCTGCGGGATCTGGGCCTGGGACAGGAACTCCCAGCACAGACACTGTGTCTGCAGGCCCACGGCTCACTCCACAGTGGAACACTTTGTTCACCGCCACCAAGGAAAACTTAAGACAACAAAAACACACACATTCTGGAAAAATGAACATTTGAGATGGGCCCCCTCGACTGTTTCTCCTCACCCCTCCTCAGCCCCACCACCCACCCAGAGTCGAGTTTAAATCTTGTGCTTGGCTTTTAGACAGTAAATAATATCCCTGTCCTCTCCAAAGGAATAACATTAACATAACTTTTAGTGAAAAGCGGCTCCAGATAACAGGGAAGCTGCAGCAATGAGACATAAATCACGCCAGAACGAGCGCTCGACACAGCGTGGGCCATTTTGAAGTGAATACATGAACCATAAAGAAGGTAGCTGTTTTTGTTGTTGCTGTTAATTATTCTTTTTCTCATTAGCAGGTACAATACTTCATGCTCTTTGTGCAAAAATAATCTTTTCCCTTCTGGAAAAAAAAAAAATCACACGGATTTCACATGATCATAGGAGTAATGTAAAAAAGAAAAAGTGTGAAGTCACATTGTGTGAAGATAAAGGAATCGTTTGCTTTCGGAAAAAAGAAATACACATACTTCATTAACATAGAAATAAAATAATCATTTGTCTAATTAATTAATTAAAAATTAAGTGAGTATAAACAAATCATTTGCAAAGATTTCAGAAAAAAAAAATCACATGCAAAGATAAATCAGTCTTTTGTAAAAAAAAAAAAAAAAAAAAAACAACCTGATGTCGAAAAACATGAATCCTTTTGGGGGGAGAAAAGCACGTGAAAATAAATGAATCATTTCCAAGAAAAAAAAAAGACATTCAAATATGAATTAATTTCTTTCTTTTTTTGGAACAAAAAAATCAGTGTAGACATCAGTGAATAATTTGAAAAAAAAAACATATGAAATGTAATGATAAGTAAATAAATAGGTGAATGTAAACAAATCATTTGCAAGGAAAAAAATCACATGCAAAGATAAATGAATCTTTTGTCACAAACAATTGAGATAGAAATAAATCAATCATTCACAAAAAAAGAAACAGGTGTAAAGAAATGAATCATTTCCCAGAAAAAAAATCTACAAATAAATGAATAAGTTGTAATAATAATAATAATAATAATAATAATAATAATAATAATGTGAAGATAAATGAATCTTTTGTTCAAAAAAAAAATCAGTGTAGGAACAAATGTATCATTTGTAAAATAAAAAAATAATAATCATAAAATCTGGCAAATATAAACGAATCATTAATATTCATTCATTCATATTCATTTATATTCAGCAAGAAAAAAACACATTCAAAGATAAATTAATCTTTTGTCACAAACAATTGATGTAGAAATATATCATTCATTAAAAAAAAAGAAATGGGTGGATAGAAATGAATCATTTCCCAGAAAAAAAAAATCTGTAAATAAATGAACCATTTGAAACAAGAAGAAGAAGAATTACATGTGAAGATAAATTAATCTTTTGTAACAAAATAAAATCAATGTAGGAACAAATGAATCATTTGTTCAAAAAAAAAAAATCCAGGGAATTTCAATGAATCATTTCTACTCATTCATTTTAATTCATTTATATTCAGCAAGAAAAAAATCACATTGAAAGAAGAATACATTTTTTGGTAACAAAAAACATCAATGCAGAAAACATTAATCATTTGTTAAAATAAGATAAAATAAATAATTTCATGTGAAGATGAATGATTTGCAAGAAAAAAATCACATGCAAAGATCAATGAATCGTTTGTAAAAAAAAATTTATAATAATAATAATTGGATGAAATATACAGTGTGATGTCACATGTGAGTCTTCTGGAAAGGAAAAGTACCGAGTGTGTTGATGTGGTGTGTGTGTGTGTGTGACATGAACGCAGAAAAATGTGGATGTTTCTGCAGTAACATGCTAAAACCATATCCTTTGCTTATTGTAACACAAAATAGGCACAAATTACAGAGGTATCAAAAGTACACTGTCCACACCCAGGCTTTTCGAAAGACCTGAAAGCACACTGGAGAAAGAGAAAGAAAGAGAGAGAGAGAGAGATTTTATTCCCCCAGGCTACGGTTTTTCATCTCCACCCAGTTGTTAGGGTGGGTCATGCCAAGCGTTTAAATATTCCAAAATTTTCATGATAAAAATGGGTCAAATCTGAAAACAGTCACACGTGTAAACGTCACATCGTTGTCACGTCGTTCGCTGACCACTTTACGCTTCCATTCTTTCTCTTTTGTGTAGAAAGTGACAGATTTTGCTGCATTCCACAGCGAGTCGTGTGGGAGAACAGTTCCCCATGAGGTGAAGCAGGTTACCTGCGTACAGCATGCCGCCACGCGTCCTGCTGCACCTGATCATCTTTCTCTGCATTCCTTACCTGTATGCCATGGTGCTGGGGGCAGAGTGAAGAAGGAGTGCGGGCAGGTTTGAGCACGGCCCACCCAGACACTCATACACTTGTTCTGAGGGCTGCAGGTGTAGCCAGTGTGTCAGCAGTCAGCACTCCTTCACCAAACACTCACATATACATCTCCAGATACTCACTGGCCACTTTATTAGGAACACCCCTCCATCCATCTCCTGTTTGATGCAGTTCTCTAATCAGCCGATCCATCGACAGCAGCACGATGCATCAAATAAAATCATGAAGATATAAATTAAGAGCTTCGGTTAATGTTCACAATGTTCAGACATCAGAACGGGAAAAATTGTGATCTCGCAGTAAAGTGTGACTTCCTTTCACTGTGGTATGGGTGTTGGTCTGAGCCAGATGACTATTTTTGGTTCGAGTATTTCAGAAACTGCTGATCTCCTTCCTGGGGTTTTCACACACAACAGTCTCAACACAGAATGGTGCAAAAAACAAAAATCATCGAGCGAGTGAGCAAGGGACAGTTCTGTGGGTGGAAACAAATGCCTTGCTGATAAGAGAGGTCAGAGGAAAATGGACAGATTTGAGGTGGTTCGAGCTTTTTTTTTTTTTAGGTGGTTCAAGCTCTTTTTTTTTTTACAACCGTGGTGAGCGGAAAAGCATCTCAATTCTGATTGGCCACAAGTTGCACCTGTTCTCATCCGTTATCGTTTCTATAGTCACTGCTAACATGTGGATGTGGATGGGGGATAGTGTTGCTGTCAAGACCACCTAAACTGAAATCAAGTCATGACCAAGACCAGAGTGTATCGAGACCGAGACAAGACCAAGACTTAGACGGGTCGAGACCAAATCAAAACCAAGACCAGAACAGGGCGAGACCGAGTCAAGGGGGTGGGGGAGAGGTGACAGCCATTAACAGGAAGAAAATTTTCAAATGAACAATGAGTAACGTTTTTGGTTGTATTTGATGCAGGAAGTTTTACGTCCAACCACAGTCACGATGTTCACAAATAAATCAGACAATGTACAGGCAATTTCGTGAAACGCCCACAGTTGTGATCTTGACCGGTCTTGAAATAAAATCCCGAGTCCTCTATGTCCGAGACGGAGACAAGACTGAGTAAAAATGCGGTAGATTCCGTGACAAGACTGAGACCTTCAAAAAGTGGTCTTGAGACCGGTCTTGAGTACTACAGCACTGACAGATGCAGATGTTCCACATGTCATCGTGATAGAATCCGGAGATGTTTACTATATTTCATATGTATGGAAGGAATCTCCAGTGTCCGAAATTAAACTTTACGACAGCGTTTTCTGACATCTTCAGGACAGAAGTGGATACGCTTTGTGGTTTCATTTTTGCAGAAATGTCCAAAGAAAGTGAGGGCACAACCTTGCACAACAATAAATGTAGCTATCCACATCTTTCCTGCGAGAGACAAGGGGGGTCGCCACAACACCCACCTCTCCCGGATGCCAGTCTTTGACTTCGGGTTTATCCAAGCAGCTGAGGCTGAGGGAGCCGGACGTAGCCGAGCGGAGCTAGCTACGACAACCGTGTTTTAGTCAGAGGATAACATCTTTTTAAATTATGTCTTTTTCCAGTTCAACGTGTGCCATCGTCGGGTGCACAAACAACTCATGAAAGCTTAAAGATTTTATGAAGGGAATCTGTTTTGAGCACAAAGATGTGTTGTCCAGTACCATACGCTGCTCACCTGTACATGCGATTCATGTCTTTCCACGAACCACTGCATTTTGGACCTGAATCAACAACATTAATTCTATGTAATGGTTGTTTAGATATTGTACATTATTCAAATATTACAGTCATTGAGCTGACGCTTTTATTCAAAGTGACTAACGATAAGTGCATGTAGCCAAGAGGATCCAAGAGCGACCAGTGCTGAAGTACTATGTCTGTGAAGGTTCTCAGTCATCAAGGTCATGGATCAATGCATGGACTTGTACAGTGAGGAAACAAAACAACCGCTTCACAGGTGCATGGCTCAACACAGGAGAGCCAGTTTCTCAGGCCAGAACTCTGCAGTCTATCTTCATCTCAACGACAAAAGACACTCATTTCAGAACTGCAATGTATGCATTCTGGTCAGAGAAGACTGGTGGTTTGAAAAAGGAGTAAAAGAAGCCATCTTTGTCAACCTGGAATGACCATCACTGAACAGAGGAGGTGGTCTGA
>JAODLJ010000012.1:73952952-73964816 GCA_027576115.1 Cathorops melanopus
TGTGGGTTTCTCTGCTTTGTCACCACAGACATCTGGCACATGGCTCTCACACCTGCTGCAGGGATGTCTTTCCACTCCGATTTTTGTATTGGACTGGGATGTGGGCGACGAGAGAGAGCATCAGCATCAATGTTTTGGACTCCTGATCTGTATTTGAGACTGAAGTCATAGGTAGACAGCGCATCAAGCCAATGGTGACCTGTCACATCCAGCTTAGCTGATGTCAACACATAGGTCAACGGGTTGTTGTCCGTCCTCACCTCAAAGTTGGTCCCATAGAGATAGTCATGCAGCTTATATACTACCGCCCACTTCAATGCCAAAAATTCTAACTTATGGGCTGGGTAGTTCTTTTCTGAAGGAGTCAAACTTCGACTGACAAAAGCCATGGGTCTCAATCCTTCACCCTGATCTTGGTACAACACTCCTCCTAGCCCCTCTCGCCTAGCGTCGACATGCAGCACATAAGGTAGCTGAGGGTTTGCAAAAGCTAACACGGGAGCTTGAGTAAGCTGTCGCTTTAGCTCCTCAAAAGCTGCTTCACATTTTTCATCCCACCGACTACCAAAAGACTCTGAGGGATTTAGGTAAGCATTCTCCTGCTTCCCTTTGGACTTATTTGCAGCTGGCAGGTAACCAGACAACAGTTGGTTCAACGGGTGAGCTACCTTGGAATAATCCTTTATGGAGTGCCTGTAGTACCCACAGAATCCAAGGAATGACCGCAAAGCAGTCACAGTGTTTGGTCTGGGCCATGTGGTTACAGCTTCAGTCTTCTTTGGATCAGTAGATACCCCATCTTGAGATATAATGTGTCCCACATAGGTTACTGCTGGCTGACAAAACTGACATTTATCCAGTGATAACTTCAGTCCTTCATCTCTCAAGCGATCAAGCACCTTTAACAACCTGGTCTCATGCTCCCCGAGCATTGCTCCAAACACAATGAAATCATCAAGATAAACCAAGACTTCAAGCAAATTCATGTCTCTGACAGTCTGTTCCATTATCCACTGAAATGTAGCGGGAGCCCCTGTCACTCCTTGTGGCATTCTTTCAAATTGGAAGAATCCAGCCGGGCAGATGAAAGCTTGTCAGAGTCTGTCATAGGCACTTGATAGTATCCACTGCGAAGGTCAAGCACACTAAACCACTTACTTCCACTGAGACAGGCCAAAGCATCTTCAATTCTTGGCACCATGTATTGGTCTGGGACAGTGCGGCAGTTTAGAGTCCTGAAATCCACACACATCCTTATTTTCCCATTTTTCTTCCTCACAACCACAATGGGTGAGGCATAAGGACTGCGTGACTCTGTAATAACACCAGCATTTTTCAGCTGTAACAGATGCTGTCTCAATGCCTCCACATCTGCAGGTGGCACCCGACGAGACCTCTTACGAAATGGTTTGTCGTCAGTGGTTTTGATAGTGTGCTGGGTGCTTTTACTGCATCCTACATCAAACTTGTGCAGAGAGAAAACCTCACTCCATTCCATCATTTTCATCACCAATCTTTCTTTCCACTCCTTAGGGACTGGTGAGTCTCCAAAGTTGAAAGAGGAGGGGGTCAACTTTCCAGGTGACTCGACATTAGACTCTTTCTTTTCAGAAGGTGATGACACGACATCGACTGGAAACAGATGGGCTATCGGCATTCCCCTGGTCAAGGTAATTCCTCATGCTGACATGTTTCTGACTAGAACATTGATTTTCTTAGCCATCACACCAGTGGATGTCTGTAACTCTGGTCTCACCAGGAGTTCATCTGGAAACCGTGGTTCATCTGCAGGGTTATCAGGTGAGTCCACAAGGATGGCCTGAGTGCTCAGCACTCCTGGAAACTTTGGTACACCAGTCACTCTGGTGACTCCCCCAGGCCGTAAGGTAACAGGTTTGGTTTGAGTGAACCACACAGTTCCCCTCGTGTTGCTGTCAGTGTCAGGTGGTAGGTGTGAGATCTCATCAAAAGCTTTCTGGAAGACTGGATGAATGTGCATGGTTCTCACAAAGTTTTCCCCTCCCTTTTCTCTACAGTGACTAAGCAGTCGTCTCACAGTGGGTGTGTTTGTGCCAACAAGCATGGAAGCTTCACCTCTCACAACTGGGTCGGGACATACCAACACAAGTGCATCAATGGTCTCACTCACTCCTATATCAGCTTCCAAAAACTCCAGCCTAAGTGACAAATAGCCATCGTAAGGGTACTCAGCAGGACTAAGACCCCATATCTGCAAAGTGCTGATAGGTGTCAATGGCAGGTGTGTCAAATATCTGTCATAGAAGGATCTGTACAGCAAAGTTACTTGGGAACCAAAATCCAGTATGGCTTTAAAGTAGATGCCTTCAATCTGTACAGGCATGACAGAGCTAGGGCCCCCTGAGCCTTCAGGTATAGTGTCATTCACTTTATTTTTTTCAAGTTACTGCACTTGGTGGAATGTGTTGCAACCACCGGGATGCCAGGCTGTTCCTTTACTGGACCCCACGGTAGTTTTCCGATTTCCTTGTCAGTTTAATGAGGCACTTATTGACTTTGAGTAGGTTTTCTTCACCTTCACATTCTCTCTTAAAATGTCCATCCTCCCCACATCTATAGCAAAATATCCCAGGTTTATCTCCTTGATATCCAGACCTTTGTGGGATAGCATTTTTTTTGTATTTTGCCTTGGCAGGGATTTCATCCTGGGTATCTGGATGTGATGCAACTGTAGCAGCTTTAAGACTAATCATTTCAGCTTTCATGACACTGATTTCTTTTTTCAGCTTTTCTACTTCAGGATCAACTTCTGTTTCAGGTGCAGGCTTAGAAACAGGAGTTACAGGCTATGACATTACTGGGTTCTTAACATCGTCTCTGCTTTGGAGCATATCTTCTTCCTCCCTCACCTCTTTTAGCAACTCACTGAAAGAAGGAGGTTCTCGCAGCTTGTGTGTCATATGGAGGTGGAGAGCAATCATGTCTTGTTGCTGTGCTCCTCTCACAATCTGCTCCATCTGTAATCGATTCGTGTCAGACAGTGCCACACCTCCTTTCCTGAAAATACAGTGCAGCAGTTTATCCAACCTCCACAGGTAAGTAGACAGCTTTTCACCGGCATTTTGATGTGTGTGCCTAAATTTCACCAGGAGATCAGATGTACTCTCGGTTGTTCCAAAAGCTGTTTCCAAAGCTTGCATGTAGTCATATGAAGTTGCAGTGGGCTTCTGCACTCTCAGCAATCTCACAATGTCAGCAGCTGGACCTTTCAAGCTTTCCACTATCCTCTGTTTCTTTGTATTGTCACTGCACTGCTACTCTTCGAGCAAATGTGCTGTCTGCTCTGCCCAGGTGTCATACTCTTCCTCCCCACTGGGCGTAGGTTTCATACCAGAGAACACGCGGAGCTTACGATAACTATGGGAATCAGCAGATGTGGTGTTACATTTATCCACTAGGGAGCTGATAGCATGTATCAGTGCAGTGTTCAGGTTGAGGGGTGAAGGGTTGAGTAAGCCACTAACATCAGTGAGAGTTTTGCTTTCAGTCTTCAGAAATGACATTAGTTTAGCTTGAAACTCTTCACTGTCTGCAGGAGCAGTAAGCACATGAGCAGGCCATGGACCAGCCTCCCCAGGGAGTCCAACAAGGTCAGGTAAGGTTTGGTTAGTCAAATCAGTAGAAGTCTTAAATCAGTATAAACTGTGTTTTGGAAGCTACATCAAGACTGTGTTCAACTATCTCAGGTTTTCCAAATGCTTTAACTTGATTCAAAGCTGTTAGCAGAACTGCATCTGTAACATCTGGGTCAACATCACTCAAAACAACTGCATTTTCATAAGATAACTGCTTCTTTTTACACCAGGCTTCAACTTCAACTGCTTCCATTTTCTCAGCTCAAAACAGCAAATGAGAGAACTTCATAGTAAGTGTAACTACACTTAGTATTTTCCCATTATTAGCAATAAGGATGATTACATCAGCATTCTCAAACTTTCGATAAAGAAAAACAAGTCAGTTATACAAAAAAACATCCCTGACGAGCCCCCCAAAATGTAACCCCTTTACCACCAGCTCGTGTATTAAGAAACTCACCTTATGCACTAAGATGAAGCCTTAACTCTCATTCAACATCTTATGGTAAAAGAGACATTTCAAATGGTGACAACTGTCTAGGGTAATGTATGATTCTCACTTTCACTAATATCTGTGTAGAGGTTATGGGCAATATACTTTGACCTGTAAATGCTCGGGTAGGGCAGAATGTAGTACAACATAATGATAATACAATATTTCAATGATAAAACACAACTCAATAATACAAACACAGAATATCAATTTTAGGAACTGTGTTAAAGATATGCACAAGAAAACACCGTCACCTTTCGTTATGGAAAAGAGAAAAAAAAATAGAAACCTGGGTAGTGATAGTTTTTTCCCTCAAACTGTTTAATTTTGAGTGCACTCTTGGTTTAGTTCATTGGTGCGCTTTAGTTGGAGCTCATGATGGAAACCTTTTATGAAAGTACCTCCCGTGTCAGTGAAGTCAGCAGGACCAGACCATAGGTGACGAGTTGCAACAGCGAAGCATCCTCCCGTCTGTGCAGGTGATGTCTGCCCTCAACGAAGACCATGCCACTAGCCTAGCTCCTGCTAGCTAGCGATGACTGACCTGCTTCGTATCCACCAAACACAAAACCCTTAACTGCGGCGAAGAGTCCGACTCACGCATTCTCAACTCGTTGTCCGACACGCACACAGTCCACTGCTACCCGCTCAGCACCATTCCCACGTTGTTCCCTCTTCTCTCTTCCTTTTCTATCCACCCAGAAGTGTGTCAACTTGAAGGTCATGAACTCACGCCTAACGTAACAAGAATTACTCCTCAACTTTCCTTAAAGGGACCCATTTCAAACACAAATTAATTATACGTACATGTACTTCATCACAATTCAGCATTCCATCCTCAATGAGAAAAAAAATAAAATAAATACGGCTGATATTTATCAGAGTATTACACTCTCCCCCCACCAAAATAAAAGCATGCCCTCATGACTTTGTACTGTTTAAAACAATCATGGTACATCTGGTGAGTGAAACACAGTGAAATACACAATTAAGCAATAACAGATGTACCTATCCACTTGTAAATACAAGAAACATATTTCACTGTAGGGGCTGCTATGACACTGGAATGACCTATGTTAACCTTAAAGGAGCCCTCTTTAGTCTCTGAGGTCTGGTCTTAGTGTCAAGTCAAGGTCAGTGTCTTCTTGTTGCAAGGTAATGTCTTCAGTCAGTGTTTTGTCTTTTTCAGTCTCTTCTTGGTTCTCACATGTCTCTCGTAGCTCAGACTCTGTAGTCTCAGGTTCATCTCCATTGTCCATTCCAGATTGCTCCACACATTCCTCTATTACTGCTGGCTCAACTGCTTTTGGTTTTCCAGTCAGGTCACTTAAGGACATATCCAGATCCAGACTGAATAGTTCCAATGTATCATCCATGTTGTTCCTGCAAGGTTCAATATTTGAAGCACACCACAGTCCATAGTCCTCATGTTCTGAGTCTGTGTGCTCTTTTTCAACAAAATCACAGGGTCTAACCTCTTGTCTTTCAGAGTCTTCATCTGGCGTTTTCTGTGATGTCTTTTCCTCTGCAGACTTGTCGATGCGTTCTTTCTGTCTTCTATGTTGAAGGACTCTCCTTGTAGGTGTAGGATCTGTATTGGATACAGAAGCTGGACATATCCTTTTCCCGAGAGGCAGGAGGTGAGTTCGATGGAGGATTTTGATTGGTCCATCACTATCTTCAGGTCTCAACCGGAACACTGGTAAGTTCAGCATCTGGCTGTCTATGACATATGGGTTTGAGGCCCAGCAATCTGCCAGTTTATGCTTCCCTTGTAATCCAAGGTTCCATAGCAAGACTCTGTCTCCTGGCAACAACTGTGAAAATCTAATTCTTTTATCATACCTCTGCTTATTGTTATCATTTTGCTTGGCAGCAATGGACTCTGCTAGTTCATAGGCAGCCTTCAACTCCTTCCTCATGTCAGAAACATACTAAATTTTCTGTTGTGTGCCATCACTGGAAGTCTCAAAACATAAATCCACAGGTAACCTGGCTTCATGCCCAAGCATAAGAAAATAGGGAGAAAATCCTGTAGCTTCTTTCGGAGTGCAATTATAGGCGTGGACCAAATGTACAATGTGCTGACTCCAGGGCGTTGTTCTTGATTTTTCAACTCCAAGCGAACTCAATAGTTTGTGGACAAGGCAACTTTTAAAATCTCTCCCCTGATCACTGTGCATCCTTTTGGGCAATCCATAATGGACGAAATATTTCTCCAGTAACACTTTTGCCACTGTAGAGGCTTTTTGGTCCCTTGTTGGAAAGGCTTGAGCATAGTGGGTGTAGTGATCAGTAATGACCAGGACATTTTCTGTGTTGCTCAAATCTGGTTCAATGGAAAGAAAGTCCATACAAACAAGGTCCAATGGACCATCACTTTGCAGATGAGACAATGGTGCAACTCTCTTGGGCAAAGTCTTTCTTTTTATGCACCTCACACAAGACCTGCAATACTCTTCGATCTCTGACTTCATCCGCGGCCAGTAGAATCGATCTTTGATCAGGCCATGTGTCTTGTCGAGGCCCAGATGACCTGAATCATCATGCAATGATTTCATTACTGTGTTTCTGTACTTTGCTGGTAGTACCAACTGAGAACAGCGTGATTTTCCTGGTGGACTTACAATGCGATACATTACTCCTTCCTGCATCTTCAACCTATCCCACTCTCTCAACAGCAAAGAGCAAGCTCAATGTTTTGTCTTGTCAACTTGGATGATACTACCATTTTTCAGAGCCAGCCACACTTGTCCTATGTCAGGGTCTTCCTGCTGAGCGGTTGACAACTCGGTGAGACTCACAACAGGCATATTTCTGACACTCAAAGAAGCCAGATTGCAATAGACTTGTGGGATAGCTTGTGGAGAAATCCCCAGAAGGTCAATAGCTCTTCCAGACTGTGGGTTTCTCTGCTTTGTCACCACAGACATCTGGCACATGGCTCTCACACCTGCTGCAGGGATGTCTTTCCACTCTGATTTTTGTATTGGACTGGAATGTGGACGATGAGAGAGAGCATCAGCATCAATGTTTTGGACTCCTGATCTGTATTTAAGATTAAAATCATAGATGGACAATGCAGCGAGCCAACGATGACCTGTCGCATCCAGCTTAGCTGATGTCAACACATAGGTCAACGGGTTGTTGTCCGTCCTCACCTCAAACTTGGTCCCATAGAGATAGTCATGCAGCTTATCTACTACCGCCCACTTCAACACCAAAAATTCTAACTTATGGGCTGGGTAGTTTTTTTTCTGAAGGAGTCAAACTTCGACTAACGAAAACCATGGGTCTCAATCCTTCACCCTGATCTTGGTACAACACTCCTCCTAGCCCCTCTCAGGTAGCGTCAACATGCAGCACATAAGGTAGCTGAGGGTTTGCAAAAGCTAACACGGAAGTTTGAGTAAGCTGTCGCTTTAGCTCCTCAAAAGCTGCTTCACATTTTTCATCCCACCGACTACCAAAAGGCTCTGAGGGATTTAAGTAAACATTCTTCTGCTTCCCTTTGGACTTCTTTGCAGCTTGTGGGTAACCGGACAACAGTTGGTTCAACGGGTAAGCTACCTTGGAATAATCCTTGATGAAGTGCCTGTAGTACCCACAGAATTCAAGGAATGACCGCAAAGTATTCACAGTGTTTGGTCTGGGCCATGTGGTTACAGCTTCAGTCTTCTTTGGATCAGTAGATACCCCATCTTGAGATATGATGTGTCCCAAATAGGTCACTGCTGGCTGACAAAACTGACATTTATCCAGTGATAACTTCAATCCTTCGTCTCTCAAGCGATCAAGCACCTTTAACAACCTAGTCTCATGCTCCTCGAGCGTTGCTCCAAACACAATGAGATCATCGAGATAAACCAAGACTTCAAGCAAATTAATGTCTCTGACAGTCTGTTCTATTATCTGCTGAGACATAGCGGGAGCCCCTGTCACTCCTTATGGCATTCTTTCAAATTGGAAGAATCCAGCCGGGCAGATGAAAGCTGTCTTCTCCTTGTCAGAGTCTGTCATAGGCACTTGATAGTATCCACTGTAAAGGTCAAGCACACTAAACCACTTACTTCCACTGAGACAGGCCAAAGCATCTTCGATTCTTGGCACGGTGTATTGGTCTGGAACGGTGCGGCGGTTTAGAGTCCTGAAGTCCACACACATCCTTATTTTCCCATTTTTCTTCCTCACAACCACAATGGGTGAGGCATAAGGACTGCGTGACTCTCTAATAACACCAGCATTTTTCAGCTGCAACAGATGCTGTCTCAATGCCTCCACATCTGCAGGCGGCAGCTGACGAGATCTCTCATGAAATGGTTTGTCGTCAGTGATTTTGATAGTGTGCTGGGTGCTTTTATTGCATCCTACATCAAATTCATGCAGGGAGAAAACCTCACTCCGTTCCATCATTTTCATCACCAATCTTTCTTTCCACTCCTTACGGACTGGTGAGTCTCCAAAGTTGAAAGAGGAGGGGGTCAACTTTCCAGGTGACTTGACATTAGACTCTTTCTTTTCAGGAAATGATGACACAACATCTACTGGAAACAGATGAGCTATCGGCATTGCCCTGGTCAAGGTAACTTCTCATGCTGACATGTTTCTGACTAGAACAGTGATTTTCTTAGCCATCACACCAGTGGATGTCTGTAACTCTGGTCTCACCAGGAGTTCATCTGGAAACCGTGGTTCATCTACAGGGTTATCAGGTGAGTCCACAAGGATGGCCTGAATGCTCAACACTCCCGGAAACTTTGGTACACCAGTCACTCTGGCGACTCCCCCAGGCCATAAGGTAACAGGTTTGGTTTGAGTGAAACATACAGTTCCCCTCACATTGTTGTCAGTGTTAGGTGGTATGTGTGAGATCTCATCGAAAGCTTTCCGGAAGACTGGATGAATGTACATGGTTCTCACAAAATTTTCCCCTCCCTTTTCTCTACAATGACTAAGCAGTCATCTCACAATGGGTGTGTTTGTGCCAACAAGCATGGAAGCTTCACCTCTCACAACTGGATCGGGACATATCAACACAAGTGCATCAATGATCTCACTCACTTCTACATCAGCTTCCAAAAACTCCAGCCTAAGTGACAAATAGCCATTGTAAGGGTACTCAGCAGGGCTAAGACCCCATATCTGCAAAGTGCTGATAGGTGTCAGTGGTAGGTGTGTCAAATATCTGTCATAGAAGGATCTGTACAGTAAAGTTACCTGGGAACCAGAATTCAGGATAGCTTTAGAGTAGATGCCTTCAATCTGTACAAGCATGACAGAGCTAGGGCCCACTAAGCCTTCAGGTATAGTGTCATTCACTTTTCTTTTCAAGTTACTGCACTTGGTGGAACATGTTGCAACCACTGGGATGCCAGGCGATTCCTTTACTGGACCCCGCAGTAGTTTTCTGATTTCCTTGTCGGTTTAATGAGATGCTTATTGACTTTGAGTAGATTTTCTTCACTTTCACTTTCTCTCTTAAAATGTCCATCCTCCCCACATCTATAGCAAAATATCCCAGGTTTATCCCCTTGATATCCAAACCTTTGTGGGATAGCATTTTTTTTTTTTTTTTTGTATTTTGCCTTGGCAGGGATTTCATCCTGGGTATCTAAATGTGATGCAACTGTAGCAGCTTTAAGACTAATCATTTCAGCTTTCATGACACTGATTTCTTTTTCAGTTTTTCTACTTCAGAATCAACTTCTATTTCAGGTGCAGGCTTGGAAACAGGAGTTACAGACTGTGACATTACTGGGTTCTTAACATCTCTACTTTGGAGCATATCTTCTTCCTCCCTCACCTCTTTTAGCAACTCACTGAAAGAAGGAGGTTCTCGCAGCTTGTGTGCCATACAGAGGTGGACAGCAATCATGTCTTGTTGCTGTGCTCCTCTCACAACCTGCTCCATCCGTAATCGATTCATGTCAGACAGTACCACACCTCCTTTCCTGAAAATACAGTGCAGCAGTTTATCCAACCTCCACAGGTAAGTAGACAGCTTTTCACCAGCATTTTGATATGTGTGCCTAAATTTCACCAGGAGATCAGATGTACTCTCAGTTGTTCCAAAAGCTGTTTCCAAAGCTTGCATATAGTCATATGAAGTTGCAATGGGCTTCTGCACTCTCAGGAATCTCACAATGTCAGCAGCTGGACCTTTCAAGCTTTCCACTATCCTCTGTTTCTTTGTATTGTCACTGCACTGCCACTCTTCGAGCAAATGTGCTGTCTGCTCTGCCCAGGCATCATACTCTTCCTCCCCACTGGGCGTAGGTTTCACACCAGAGGACATGCGGAGCTTACAATAACTATGGGAATCAGCAGATGTGGTGTTACATTTATCCACTAGGGAGCTGATAGTGTGTATCAGTGCAGTGTTCATGTCGAGGGGTGAAGGGTTGAGTAAGCCACTAACATCAGTGAGAGTTTTTCCTTCAGTCTTCAGAAATGACATTAATTTAGCTTGAAATGTTTTACTGTCTGCAAGAGCAGTAAGCACTTGAGCAGGCCATGGACCAGCCACCCCAGGGAGTCCAACAAGGTCAGGTAAGGTTTGGTTAGTCAAATCAGTAGAAGTCTTAATCAATATAAACTGTGTTTTGGAAGCTACATCAAGACTGCGTTCAACTATCTCAGGTTTTCCAAATGCTTTAACTTGATTCAAAGCTGTTAGCAGAAATGCATCTGTAACAGCTGGGTTAACATCACTCAAAACAACTGCATTTTCATAAGCTAACTGCTTCTTTTTACACCAAGCTTCAATTTCAACTGCTTCCATTTTCTAAACGAAAAACAGCAAATGAGAGAACTTCACAGTAAATGTAACTACACTTACTATTTTCCCATTACTAACAATAAAGATGATTACATAAGCATTCTCAAACTTTGGATAAGAAAAACAGGTCAGTTAAAAAAAAAAAAACCTCCCGGACGAGCCCCCAAAAATGTAACCCCTTTACCACCGGCTCGTGTATTAAAAAACTCAACTTATGCACTAAGACAAAGCCTTAACCCTCATTCAATATCTTATTGTAAAAGAGACATTTCAAATAATGACACAACTGTCTAGGGTAATGTATGATTCTCACTTTCACTAATATCTGTGTAGAGACTATGGGGAATACACTTTGACCTGTAAATGCTTGGGTAGGGCAGAATGTAACATTTCAGTGATAAAAAACAACTCAATAATACAAACACAGAATATAATTTTAGAAACTGTATTAAAAATTATGCATAAAAAACACCATCATGACCTTTCATTATGGAAAAAAGAAAGAAATATATAAAAAAAAAAATAGAAACCCGGGCAGTAATAGGTTTTTCCCTCAAACTATCTAACTTTGGGCGCACTCTTAGTTGAGTTCGTTGGCGCGCTTTAATTGGAGCTCATGATGGAAACCTTTTATAAAAGTACCTCCTGTATCAGTGGAGTCAGCAGAACCAGACCGTAGGTGATGAATCACAACAGTGAAGTGTCCTCCCGTCTGTGCAGGTGATGTCCACCCTCAACAAAGACCACACCGCTAGCCTAGCTCCTGCTAGCCAGTGATAACTGACCTGCTTTGTATCCACCAAACACAAGACCCTTAACTGTGGCGAAGAGTCTGACTCACGCACTCTTAACTCATTGTCAAACACACACACGGTCCACTGCTACCCACTCAGTGCCATTCCCACCTTGTTCCCTCTTTTTTTTTTTTTCCTTTTCTATCCACCCAGAAGTGTGTCAACTCAAAGGTCATGAACTCACG
>JAODLJ010000013.1:119598-131197 GCA_027576115.1 Cathorops melanopus
GATCTCGGGGGGGTAACACACACAAAATGTAATGGAATAATTACTTTCCCTGGTAATTAGTTACTTTTATGACAAAGTAACTCAGTTACTTTTTGGGAAAAGTAATTCGGAACTATAACTCATTACTTTTTGAAAGTAACGGACCAACACTGGTGAAGGGAAGCTGAGATGTTTGTGAAAGATTCTGTTTTGTGTGTGTGTGTGTGTGTGTGTGTGTGTAGGAATTATGATGCCATTTGGAGTCATAAATGTTTTTTTTTTTCATATTTAGGACAAATCTGAATGTATGTGCTGAGGAGAAGCTTTTAACTCCTCTACTGAGAACAAAAAACAAACAAACGGTGTCCTGATAATACCCCTGCTCCCCCGGGGTTCCACTGTGTGACAGGATGGTGTGTGTAATGTCTCTGCAGTGCTGCATTCGCTGTAATTTCACCTGTGAGCTGCACATCTGAATTTCTCTCCCACGACTGTTTACTTTACTGTGTTTATCAGGAAAGTGCTGAAAAGAAAAGATCACCTTTATTTTTAGAGAGGGAACAGAGCAGATTCACTGCAGAGAGATTAGAATTAAATTAATTCTCAAAAATAATCCCAAAGAGAAAGTCTGACACACACACACACACACACACACACACAGGACCGTATGTGAGTCATTTTACACACATTAGAGAGTAAAGTGTCATCGTGTGCAGTTTATTCTCCAAATGGATGGCGTGATGAGGTGATGGATGAGTGTGATGTGGAGGATGGAGGGATGCTGACTGTATCGATGTGGATCATCCTTCTGCATTATTCAGCTTCTATTTACAACTGAGCTCCACATCACACTGCTGACAGCTCATAGATCAATATTTACCACTAATACTGTGTGTGTGTGTGTGTGTGTGTGTGTGTGTGTGTGTGTGATGAAACAGCGCTACTGTTGCCATGTTCCTGAGTGTTTTATTATGCTTACACCACAGCAATTTACTAACAATTACAATTTCTTATTAACAAAATAACTGTCGTCATAATTTTTATCCAGTTATAGTTACATGCAATGTTCATGAAACAGGTGAGTTCCTGTTCTCACTGATGTTATAGCAGCGATAAACACTCGTTCCCTCAACAGTCTCTCTTTATTCTCTCTTTAAGTTAATACAATAAAAAATAAACCACAGCTTGTTCCATCGTGTTCCTGTGAAACTGTACAGAAGTGTAAACTCCTCTGTCCTGAAGGTGTCTGAGATCTTACAGCTCCAGCTTCACCTCTGACTGATACACAGCGCTCACACTGGAGACTCCTTACAGAGACCCCACACACACACACACACTTCTCCTCACAGAGAACTTCATGTTAACAGTTTCACACATTATCTGTTTATGTGGAGTATCCACTGTACGAGTGCTTGTGAATAAGTCGTTACTATGGAAACGATAATGGACTGTCCGAGCTCATTAATATAAACCTGTGGTTCTGGTCCGAGCCGCACTGTTCGACACCAACACTGCTCATCTTCTGACCAATCAGATCTGAGAATTCATCTGCTGTGGTATCAGGTGAAGTGAAGCGTTGTGAAGTGGTGAGGATGAGGAGCAGGAAGTCGTGCTGAACAAGGATGAGAATAAAGTGAAGCTGGACGGCGTGAGGAAGAGCTGCGGCTCTGATCCTGATGGAAATTTCACACGTCACTGCTATGCAAAATCAAAACGCTTTCAACTGTAACGCTTCCAAAAAGCCCTGCCCAGTCTCTCTCTCTCTCACACACACACACACACACACAGTGAACAGGAGAAACAAACACACCTTAAATCGCAATCAGGTGTCAACCACATGCAAGCACACACAGCCAACTATGTGCAAGGAATGCGCGCACACACACACACACACACCCCTTGTGTTTAAGACAGCAGGGTGATTGTAACAATAGGAAGCACAGCTTTCCCCTCCCCCTGGGGCCGAGCGTGAGTGTGTGTGTGTGTGTGTGTGTGTGTGTGTGTGTATACACTACTGAGGACTAAATGTTCCCACAAGGAAAGTAAAATCTGACAATTTTAACTTTGTGGGGACATTCGGATTCCCCCCAACACACACAAGGAAACTGCTGTTGCGTTTTTTTAAGCAAAACTTAAAAAAATAAACAAATAAAAGAGCCAAAAAGTTCCCTTTTCATGACTGAGGTTGGGGTTGAGGTGCAGCACAGCATTAATTAACTGCAATAGTAATTATGTCAATGGAAGTGAGACAAAAGTAGAAGTGTGTGTGTGTGTTTACATGTGCAGAAGGAAAGGAGGCCACAGCAAGGCCAAACAGGGTCACGTTCTCTCTCTCTCACACACACACACACACACACACACACACACACACACACACACACACACCCCCTGGGCTCCAGTGTGTCTTTATCACACCCCTGTACACTTTCCCCCTCGAGTGGAGTTTATGAGATGAAGTCAAAACAGAATCGAACATTTTATTGAACAACTCAGATGTAGAAATGGAGCAATTACACACTAATAATTAAAAATAATTAAAGGTGCAGTCAGTGGTTTAAATGGAGGCTAACTGAAGCTTCAGGGATCTGTTCAAAGACACGCAGTTGATCCGTGAGGAGACCCGCCTCCTGTCCTGATTGATTAGAGTTAAAATTTTAAAGTGACTTCAATTTTCAACTTTTACAATTCAACACTTTACCTTTGTGATATTAGAGCTTCAGGAGTCAGGTACTGAGTTCTGATTCAAAGTGAATCACACACATGACTCAGTCCACTGTTTAAAGGAGATAAACCTCACTCACACACACACACAGCATTAGAGGGCAGTGCAGTGATGGTGGTGTGAGAGTCAGAGGCGTGAGGGGAAGTGGACGAGGGTGTGTTAAAGGCAAACACAGCGCAAGTCAGAAACTGAATCAGTGAATCAGATTAAACGGAGGAGTGAATTCTCACAGCCAATCAAATACGAGCACCGAGCTTTCTGAAAAACATCAGTCTGTAAATTTCATTTCTCTCATCCTCCTCCAACCCCACAGCAGCACACGTCTCAAACACTCCGGGACAAAACAAAGAGGAAGAAACCCACAAAGATCTTCAACAATTTCTCTCTCATTTCACACAGCGAAGCTGAAAGAGGACAAATATTCCTCAAATACGACTCATCTGTCTCACTCACCGGGCCGTAATCACCGGGGGTGTGTATGTGTGTGTGTCAGGACGAACTGAGAGAGAGAGAGAGAGAGAGAGAGAGAGAGAGAGGACAGAATTCTTTCTTTTTCTTCTGCTTTCAATCTCAGAATTTTTGAGGAAACGTGGAGGAGGAAAATAAATTCTTTCCAAATTGGAAACAGAGGAACCGCCTACATCTCTGTCTGTCTCTCTGTCTGTCTACAGTGACTATGACTCTCTCAGTCTAAATACAATCTGTGAGTCTTGATGTTTACATTCAACTAATTGACTACAGTGTTGTTGAAGGAAAGTGTGTGTGTGTGTGTGTGCACGCGCGCATATGTGCGTGCAAGATATGGAAGTGAATTACAAAAACAGAACAGTGTCACATGATATACAGATTGTGTAAAGAAGCAGATGGGCTTCTGTGCAAAAAATGGGTTATTTGGGGGTAAAAATAAAAATTTTAAAATTAAAATAAGAGAAAAAAAGAAGAAAGAAGCGTCTCTGTTAAACCGCACCTACAGAGTCATGCAGACAGGATGCAGGGCGGAGATGAGGACACAGGTCGGGGCGGGGCTTCTTCATTCAGGCCCACTCACTGGAACAGAGCGCCGGCGTCTCCAGCTACACCCTGCAGCGATTCACCGGATGAGGGGGCGGTCTCCAGAGAGGCTCCGCCTTCTAGATCGGCTGTTTCGAAGGTGGGATCGGCCCCCAGAGCTTCAGCCTCCATCTTGACGGCGTCGGGGAGGAACCCTGCGTATGCATCGCTCTCGGCCATCAGGAGCTTCAGTTTGGGAATCCAGCTCTTCCTCACCACACGCCGAGCGTTAGTGCACATGTCCGCAGCGATGGCGTTCATCTCACTCTCCTTAAAGCTTGTTGCAAAGTTCTGGCAGTAATCTGTGGGACAGACGTACACACACGCCACATGATCAGGAGAGACATGTGAATGCAGCCTCATGATTTTCTTTTATTTTCTTCATCACCCTGCCCAGGTGTGGATTAATTTCAGATGACTGCATGAGCTGGAGTGTGTTATTCTTTACACATTAAGAAGCTCTGATGCTGAGTGATGTGTTGCAATGCATCCTGATTATTCACTCTGCTGTGTGAGTGATGTTCCTGAAACTGTGAACGAGATCATGATTTAAAATCCTGACTGCGTCAACCACCACTAACCATCATCATCAACCACCAATAATCATCATCATCATCCACCACTAACCATCATCATCCACCACTAATCATCATCATCATCATCATCCACGACTAATCATCATCATCATCATCCACCACTAATCATCATCATGGTATTGGTAAATTCGTCTGAAAAGCTGCACATGCAAGAAAGCCATCCATATGAGCACAGAGAACAGGATCCACGATTGAAAACCCATCCCCTGCTCCATGCGCACAAATGCAGTCTCGTGAGTACAAGGCTGTGAGGAGCACTCACTCGACCCTCCCTATTATAAAACATTCTCAGATGAACGACATCCAGGCACACACACACCATCATCATCCAAACCATGAGGAAGTAAAAACCAGCGAGAGTTAGATGTTTAGATTTTTATAAAACTAGAGTGATGGAAGAAGAAAGGATTGTAAGTTTGTCGCCAAGCTAACAAGTAAAGTAACGTTACCTCACATAGCATGTCTAATTCCGCATCAATCCAAATAACCCCAGTGTGTGAGCAAGCCCGTCTTTTTAGGTTTATGTGGCTGTAAAACACTTCGTAGTCATTGTACGAACAAATACCATGATCAAATCAAGTGGCTTTGTTGTCATTTTAACCGTCTACAGCTGGTACACAGTGAAAAACAACGTTCCTCCAGGAGCAGGGTTCTACAGACAACACCACAGAACTACATGAGACAACACACAGTGCACACGTGCAAACATCACAAAACACTACAATAATTACTCAAACAGGACAATAAAAGTAAAAAACAGTTAAACACCAGTACACAGTTCTAGTGTGAAGGAAGCAATGAGCAGTAACTAGAATCTCACGCCAATTTCTTACACACAAGTAACCACCACAAACCGTATCACAGAGAGCTGCGTTTCTCTCAGCACAAACCGAGGCAAGTCACTGAGCTGAATAAACTCCTCCGAGTCGTCTGCTGGAGTCGGATGTAGTCCAGTTTATTGTCCAGGGAGCAGCCACTGGACAGCAGAATGGAAGGGAGAGGTGACAGTCTACGAATTGTTTTTTTTTCCTCTTCCTTACACACACCCACTTACGGTGCTCCCTCTCTCAGCCAGTGGTCCTCTTTTCTTTCTCCTCCTTTGAGGTTTATTGGTGTTTAGCAAAGACTGAATTGGACTCAAAGGTTGAACAGAAGCATAAACTCATAAAAAACGAAAAGTTACACATGAATTTGCAAACTATCACCATATTAATGATTACGCACGTTTTACACGGAGCCTCTGCTGTACATGTTCCTGTGAATATTTATGGATGAGATTATTCTCTGTGATCCTGAAACCTCTTTCAGAGCCTCATCAGTTCTCTATAAGAAGATGCTAAGACTGAATTTGTTTTTTTTATGATTTTTAATGATTTCAGAGAGGAATTCCACCTGCAGATCCTGAAAGCTTTCGTAGATCTTCACGAGTTCTCAGACCTAAACCTGGTGCAGGCTTTGAGGTGGGTGAAGAGGAACCATCTTCTTTTCTTCTTTTCCCATCCTCACCATGTGAACTGGGTGAAGGTTGAAGAGAAGTGTAGAAAATGTTTAAAAAAAAGGGACAGAAGTTTGAGTTTAGGATTAGGAACAGGATTTTTTTTTTTTTTTTTTTTCAGAAAATGACATTTTTGTATCTTTTCCTGGATTTGAGATAATAAAGTCCTTGAAACCTGTCCACAGGCAGTTTCTGTGGAGTTTCCGCCTCCCAGGTGAGGCTCAGAAAATCGATCGCATGATGGAGGCCTTTGCTCAGAGATACTGCACCTGCAACAACGGTGTCTTTCAGTCCACAGGTACAAGAACCTGGAACATCACCAGGAACCTGGAACATCACTAGAAAAAAACATTTCAACAACACACAATGTCATAGTTCACATTCATAACAAAGAGAGCAACACAATTTTATCTACACAGGTTCCGGTTACAGGAAGGGGTGGAGTCAGTGGTCTTTCTTACAAAATGGCTCCTGGTTTATCTGTATTTTTCTTCTGTTTAACATCAGATCCATAGAGCAAATCGTCAACACATTACTGACTCCAGGTTATTCTCACGCTGCTGAAAAGTCCATACAGACATTCAGAAGTGTGTGAGCTGAGCAGCTGAAGATTTTCAGGCCTCGTTAGGATTTAACTTCACTCCCTTCTGGTCACTAGAACAGAACCGTAACCTCTGAGTGGTCACTCCCGCTTATGGAAATTGTGATGTCACTATTTTACTATCAGCTGATAACATGACCATGCAAAACAAATCAAAACAAGCAAATAAACATGCATAGCGATCGTTCACACTGACAAAATCTCAGTTTTCCATCTCAGGAACCTCATGGAGAACCCTACAACAGAGATTCACAAGACAGAGTGAAAAATAATTTACCTGTTTTTGTAAAATAAAGCAGGAAGCTTTACAGAAAGCTCTCACAGCTGAAGATGTTCGTCCATGCAGCACATGTTTGTACACAATTAACGCAAACGAGAGAAGAAACAGAACACGTTCAACTCAGCTGAATTAATGTTTCTATGATAAATTAGCAAACAGAATGTTTGTACACAGAGACTGATGTGGAGAACCCGTGTGTTTGGTCATGTTCTCCTACAGACTCGTGTTATATTCTGTCCTTCGCCATCATCATGCTGAACACCAGTCTGCATAACCCCAATGTGAAGGAGAAGACCTCTCTGGAGCGCTTCATCAGCATGAACCGAGGCATTAACCATGGAGGAGATCTTCCCAGTGACCTTCTGACGGTGAGGAACCCCAACCAGTTCCCTCACCAGAGAACCCAAACAAACCTGCATCTCTCGGTGCTGCGTGTGTGTTTTTAATCCTTGGCTTCGCCTGATTTCTTTTAGAAACTGTACGAGAGCATAAGGAGTGAACCGTTTAAGATCCCAGTGGACGATGGGAACGATGTCACACACACCTTCTTTAATCCTGACCGAGAGGGATGGCTGCTCAAAGAGGGTGAGACACCTGTCCAAGGCTTCCCTTTTCGCTTCAGACTTTATTCATCTTCTGATTGTGGTTCCGTTATTTATTGATTTGGTAATATCCTAAAGTAATTAAAAGCAATAAATAAATAAATAAAAGTATGAATAAATATTGTATGCAGTTTAAAATACACTTTATATATCGTATACATATTTTATGGCTATATTGTTAAAATTGTCTACAAGAAATATTTAGTTTTAGTAAAGACTTTAATGAATTAATTGCTGAGGGTTAGGGTCAGGTAGCGTTCATGTTTTAACTTTTCTTTTTTATCAGTGATTCTTCTTTCAGTCATATAATAAGATAGAGATATTTGTGTTTATGCTTCTTTTATTTCATTTTGCTTTATTTTTTCTTAAACATGTTCGGATTTGAGGATTAAAAACCTCCCAAGTCCAATATTTCCTGTCTCACACACTGACACTGACATGCCCTGTCCTCCAGGGGGCAGAGTGAAAACCTGGAAGAGGAGGTGGTTCATTCTGACAGACAACTGCCTTTACTACTTCCAGTACACCACTGTGAGTAAAAGTGAATCAATAATAAACAGACAGCAGCAGCAGTTTGAACTCGTTGTTTGCATGAGGGATAAATTCACGAGTGAAACATGAAGAACTTTTGATTTACTTTTTCAGGACAAAGAACCGAAAGGGATCATTCCTCTGGAGAACCTGTGCATCAGAGAGGTGGACGACACAAACAAACAGGTACAAATTATAGATTTATATCTTTTAATTTTAAAATTAAATTAAAATTATGAAAAGGGGCGTGGTTAGAATGAATATATTAGGAATGGGTGTGGTTATTGCACTGCTGTCAGATCTAATCAGATCAGCTCAACACATGACCTCAGGAGCACCACGACTTACACCACAGAGTTTACTTTAGAACATCATTAGAGCTTCATAATTTACTCAATTCCACATAACGTCTGTCAGAAGATGTGTGAGGATTGGGAGCGCGCGTGCGTGTGTATAGTTTCATACTTTCATGAGAGAAGTAAAAGTGAACTTCTAAGGCGCCTCTGTTCACCGAGTCATAACAGCAGTGCAGTGTGAACAGAGCAGTCACACACACACACAAGAAGTCATTTGTCTTTGTGACATTTTGTTTAATCTCACTGTACTGTGTGTGTGTGTGTGTGTGTGTGTGTAGTTCTGCTTTGAGCTCTTTAACCCTTACAGTAAAGGACAGAAGATAAAGGCGTGTAAAACAGATCCAGATGGTAAAGTGGTTATGGGGAAACACCAGGCATACAGGATCAACGCCTCGTCTGCTGAGGAGAGAGATGACTGGGTTCAGGCAATCAGGTACACAAACACACACACGTACTTCTAACTTTGTGGAGATTCTCATTTATATACTACATTCCTGAGCCCCTTATCCTAACCTTAACCTTCACAACTAAATGCTGAACCTCACCCCTTCCCCTAACCTCAACCTCATTCTAACCTGAACCCTAAAACTGAGCCTTAATCCTCAAACAGACCTTTGAGAAATGAGGACTAGACAAAGTATCCTCACTTCCCAAAAATGTCTGAACTCTGTTGGTAAGAAAATGTATCTTGGTGCTCAATATATATATAGCAAGTCCAAGTACACACACACACACACACACGAGGTAAAAAAAAAAATCTTAATGAAAATCATGAAAAAATGTGCAACCTTATTTTTTCTCTTGTACAAATGATATTTCATTTCTGAAAGTCCAGATTTATTAAACCTGAATTAATTAAACTTAAAAGGTAATTTATTTATTTATTTAAATCCTCAGGGCCTGCATCACTAAAGACCCATTCTACAATCTGGTGTCGGCTCGCAAAAAGAAAATCATCATCAACAGCAACAACACATAGTGCAGTAAATAAACCGCAAGTGTTGTTTTATTTATTTGTTCATATCTGTTTGACTTTCGGACTCTGATCAGTGATGAGTCCCTCTGAAGGGGGTTAGAGTCCCTCTGAAGTCACCCTGAAGGCTGCAGTGCGGTTTTTGAGCACCGGGCTGCAGTTCTCACGCCTTCACTTCCTCTGTTCTGTGTAAAATGGTTTTACCTCTTTACCCTGAGTCAAGCTCTCAGAATTTGTTTTCATCATTAAATTTTGGAATTGCAGCCTGACATTCTCTCACACACACACACACACACACACACACGCTCCCCTGCATATTAGCATTAACTATGAATATTAGTTGATTGTTAGTCTAAGGGGTGGGGCTTAATTCAGTGTATCGTCTATTTTAAATGTTTCTAAACTGTAATTTGAATGTTGATTATTTCTGATCCGGGCTCTAAAACTGTCATTGTACATAAACTGTGGTTCAGATGATCTCTGCTCATCTGTTCAGGTGATGTGAGATTTTTTTTTTTGATGTTGCAAATATTTGTTTGTAGTTTGATCGTGTTTAGAATGAGTGTGAGGTGTGTAAAGTGTTTATAGAACTGAAGTGAGGAAGGAAACACTTGGGAATATAACGCTGTTATAGGGAAACAATCAACTTTGAAACATTTTCCTCAAACAGCACGTCCCCAAGTGTTTTATTTCTCTTATACCACAGCAATTTAACAACAATTAACCCTAGTTTTAATTAAAGATCTGCACATTACGCTTTATTTTCATACTTCATAGTTAACATTAAATGTTTCTGAAATGAGTGAGTTCTTGTTGTCACTGATGTTATAGCAGCTGTAAACAGTCGTTCCCTCAGCAGAGTCTCTTTATTCGAAGTTAATTAGACCGAAAATCGCAGCTTGTTCCATCATGTTCCTGAGGAAGTGTAAAGAAGTGTAAACTCCTTCTCTGCCCTGAAGATGTCAGAAAACTTAAATTTACACATCCCCTATCTGAGGCCCTGTAAATGAGCTGTGACTATAGAACTGATAACATCAGACCGAGTGCTTTCGTACGTACACGCCTGTGATTTTCAGCTGCAGTCCTGCCGAGCTGCTGTGAGAGAGAATTAATCAACTCCTTCTGACACCACTGTGGTCTAAAAGTCCAGCAGCACCATGGATTTGTCTGCTGCGTTTCCAGGGTTGTGTTTAAATGTGAAACTGGTGTATTAAATGTGAAATGAAGGCACCTTCAGCACTGACATGTTTTAAAGATGTCAAATTTGAGTGAAAATGATGTATATAGAAATGATTAATTTATTAAACTAACATGTGTTAAATGTATTTAAGTTGTGTATGTTTCTTATTTTGCATGCACAAGTTTCTAATCACTAGCCACACTCCTGCACTTGCTGGAGCTGAGAGCACACGGGTGTAGTAAACACTTGTGTCCAGCAGGGGGCGCTGTGATACTGCACGACTGCAGAAAGGATCACTGCAGCCCGGACACGCCTTTTGGACGCTTTTATGGCTTTAAATCTACTGTTTGGACATTTCAGTGTAATATTTATGCAGAATCCGCTTGATTAGATTTTATTAGTGAAGTCTGATCACTTTACTGTCTCCATCTCACCGGGTTTTCATTTAGCCACGCCCACAAAACTCTATAAAAGGCAGCGCTCTCGGGCGCCATTTTGTTTCTGTCTTGTGTTTCTGCTCGTCACTGTGGGTTTGTGTTGGGTTCTCTCAGAAACAGGGTTTGAGGAGATGTTCATGAGTCAGTGAGGGGTTTAAGCTTGTGAGCATGGAGGTCAGATCCCAGGGGTTCGACTGGGATCTGCAGTGGGAAGCAGTCACAGCACTCACTCCGGCCCCGGGAAGCTCAACTTACACAAAAGTCTCAGACAGTTTCAGTGATTTATTCAGAAATAAATGTGTTGATTTGGATGAGAGAAGGCGGCTGTGTTTCCTGCGGATCAGAAGAAGAAATCAGATTTATAATAAAGTGATTAGATCCGTTAGAACAGGGTAAAGCGGCTGGAGATGATGGGATGGGATGAGATGGGATGGGATGGGATGGCAGGGTTCTCACTCGAGTTAAACGTCCAGTTCCCTGATTTCACTGATTAAGAATCTGAATGTCTGTGCCCAATAATGAACAGAAAAACAGGCCGCCGTTCTGCTGAACAAACAGCCACAGTGTCTGATTTTAATAGGATAGTATTTTATGTTTTATAGTATTCAGTATGTTTATGCCTCCGCCACCGTAAGGTGCAGGAGGCATTATGTTTTCAGGTTGTCCGTGTGTGCATCCGTCCCGAAACCTTGTGAACACGATATCTCAAAGGCTAATGACAGGAATTTCACCAAACTTTCACCATTTGTGCGCTTTGGGACAAACATGAACTGATTAGATTTTGAGATCAAAAGGTC
>JAODLJ010000013.1:246572-259800 GCA_027576115.1 Cathorops melanopus
AACCTGAAAACTGAGTCTTAGCCCACAAACAGCCCTTTGAAGAAATGGGAACCAGACAATGTCCTCACTTCCCAAAAATGTCCAAACTCTGTTGGTAAAAAATATATTCCAGTTCTCAATATGTACCAAGTAACACACACACACACACACACACACACACACACACACACACCCACACACACACACACACACACACACATTTTTATTTTTTTAAACGCACAAGGCAGTGATGCAAAACTGTTTGGATGTTTGTGCAGAAGGGCCTGGGGAAATGTCAAGAAGAAAAACAGATAAAATGTGTGCTCTGTGTGTGTGTGTGTGTGTGTGTTAGCTGCGATACATAGCTCTCATGTCACAGCTGTAATCATTCAAGTCAGCTCGTCACGTTTCTGTTCCTCCTTCACAATACCATGTGAAGCTGATCATTACTGTGACCTTTAGATATTCTTTTAATATCAGACACTTCTGCCTCTTTATATTACACTAAAACTCACACACACACACACGGGATTTATATAAAGACAGTGGAGGAGGAAATGAATTAAAAACAGAGTGTTATTGTGCAGGTCTGTGTCTGTCGAGGCTCAGAATGAATCAGATGTCGAGTTTGAGAAGTTTATCATAAGAAAAACAACAGCGTGAGAGACACAGCGATCGAGTGTGAGCCACACTTTCAGCAGGATCATACACTCAGATCAGATCAGATGTTCAGATGTTAGAGGTGACTCAAAAGCATTTGTTTTGTAATATGATGATGAGGGATGAAATATGTCTTCAGTTTGAGAACAAAAAGTCATTCATGCTAAATTTGTAAGAGACAGATGGGTGAGTGTCGAGGTATTAATATGAAAATGTGTTTCTGATATAAAAAGCTTTTTGAGAGTTATTGAAGTAAATGTTTTAAAATCTCTCTCTGCTTCTCGTTCTCTGGTTCTCTCAGTCTTTCTAAACACACACACACACACACACACACACACACACACACTGTCTGTCTCTTTGGGATGCACCTCACTGTGTTTGAGCCTCGGCCCTAATTAAGCTCCTTTTTTGGCCTCAGTATTTGGAACACCAAACCAGTTCACATCTCCTGTGGCCTTGAGAGAGAGAGAGAGAACGAGCGAGCACCTGCCTTCAGTGCCAACAGAAAAACCCAGAGATCTGAGACAACTTCACACAAGTGCCAAAACTTACGTTATAATTCTCATTGTTTGCTGTTTGTTTTTGTTTGTAAGGTTTAAACTCTCCAGTTCTTGTCATCCTTTTGAGAGAAATGTCTCTACATTTAACTGAAGCACGGAGGAGATGTAAAGAGCCGCTAGTTTGGTCTCCAGTTTCTGTTCTGAGGGAAACCGAATTTCAGGAATCTGCTGATGAATGGATAATTCCCGTCAGTTCTCTCTGCGTGCAGACTGAATGAGCTCTTTGGGATGGAATCAGTGCTGGATGTGACAGAGGAAATGACCTTGTTCCATCTGGTGATTAATGATGTGTGTCATGTCTGAAAGTCCTCCCGAGTTGGGGATCATGGTGGGAAACAGGTGGCACAGGAAGATGGATGAGCCCCATTTAGCAAACACCTTGTCTGACTCACCTGCCAAACACATTCGGATATAATTCGGGCAAATGAAAGTGAAAGCGGAGAGAGCCTCGCCCGAGTCATTTAATTCTTTGGGGGGAAAAAATAACAGACACGTCCTTAACAAGACCTCAGTGCTGGTGTTATTAATGAACGTTAATCACATTCAGAATGATAAAATACAACTCCAAGCTGACAGCGCAAGCAGTCATGAGCAGGTATCAGTAAAGTGCTGCTCCGTATTTATGAGGTGCATTACTGTTCTGTCCTACAGTGAGCACGATGATGCAATTTTCATTTTTTATGAATAAATAAGCAGCTGTAATGGTTTAAAAATTCAAGCTGTTGTCAGACCTCGAGTATGATGAACACTGCCTTTCTACTTTCCACTATTTACACCCCTGTTCTTTTCTTTTCTCTCGACAGGTTCTTCTGAGAAGTTTGCTCCAAACCAGGATCTGAATATCCCATGAGGAGATGATGTGGCAGCCTAATGAGAGTCAGTACTGCAATCCGACTGCAAATCAGATAACATCGCAAATGTGTTAAGGCCCACGGCATGCCCACGGCACTGACTGTACAGGACAAGTGCCTACTGACTTCCTGCCTGTTTTATGCACGAGAGACTATCCACTTCCTTTTTCCACCATTGCTCCTCATCATGAAGATGAAGTCAGATGCCCCACCCTCTCAAAGCATCACGCTCCTGCTTTTTCCTTCTCTTCTCCTGCTATTTTCAGCACCAGACCTCGTCTGTGGTGACTGTTGGCTCATCGAGGGGGATAAGGGCTACGTATGGCTGGCCATCTGCAGTCAGAACCAGCCGCCATATGAGACAATCCCGCAGCACATCAATAACACCGTGCATGATTTACGGCTCAACGACAACAAGCTCAAGGCTGTATTCTTCTCCTCACTGAGCCGCTTTACAAACCTGACAGACCTCAACCTGACAAAGAACGAGATCTCCTACATTGAGGATGGCGCCTTCGCTGGCCAGGCTAACCTCCAGGTGCTGCAGCTGGGCTACAATAAACTGACCAATCTGACGGAGGGCATGCTGCGAGGCCTGGGACGCATACAGTGCCTCTTCCTGCAGCACAATCTTATCGAGGTCATTGCCACAAATGCCTTTTGGGAATGCCCGAGCCTCAGCAGTCTGGACCTGTCCTCTAACAAGCTGGCACGTTTAGATGCGTCCACGTTCAGGGTGTTGGGAAGACTGATGGTGTGCGAGCTGGCAGGGAACCCTTTTCACTGTGGCTGTGACCTCTACAGCTTCCTTGTTTGGCTGGAGGGCTTCAACAATGTAACACACACCTATGATCGACTACAATGTGAGACTCCACGGGAGCTTTTTGGCTACCCGTTGCTAAGTCCTGTTGGAGGACCTGGCCGGAGTGCGCTCAACATCCTCGCCTCAGTGTGCAGAGATGGAGTGTTTATTCCAGGGATGACTTCATTACCACCAGATTTGGATTCCTCAGGCATGGGACCTGATATGTTTGATCGTATTGGACCATACCATCAGCCCACAACTTCATCCTCCTCAGAGAACACGTTCAGCCCCAGTATCACACTTCAACACGTGTCTCTTTCTTCAGCGTCCTTGCTTGTGCAGATACCACGGCCATACAGCAAGATGTATATCTTGGTACAGTACAATCAGAGCTTTGTTTCTGATGTGATGAACCTGAAAAACAGGAAGGAGTTGATTACGCTAAACAACCTCTTTCCAAACACAAATTACACTTTTTGTGTAGCCTCCATACGTAACTCTCAGCGTTTTAACCATACATGTCTTCACTTTGCCACTCGGACAAAGTCAAATGACTTGCTGCCCACTCCATCCACTACTACACATTACATTATGACCATCGTGGGCTGCTTGTTCGGGATGCTGATTGTTCTTGGCCTGGTGTATTACTGTTTGAAGAGGCGGCGAAGGCAAGAAGAGAAAGAGAAATCAATTTGTGTGAAAAAGACCATCCTAGAGATGCGGTATGGACCAGAGGTTGCAGCTGCAGCTGCCAATGATCCAACAGCAGTGCAGAAGCTGCATGATCAGGCCCACCATCAGCATCACCATGGCAAGCTTCCCATGTCCTCCTCCAGCTCAGGCATGCTGGGTCATGGCCTTGGGAACACCAGTTCCTCACGTCTCTCCACTCTTCCTCAAGTAGAGAAGCTGGCCACAGCCTTCTCTGAGGCAATGGCAACCAAGGGCAACTACATGGACGTTAGGACTTCAGGAGCAGGAGATGAGAGAGGGCGAGATGGAGTAAGGCAGGCTGTTAGAGCAGAAGACCTAATGGAGGAAGATGGAAGTGACCTGGGAGATGACTCAGATGATGATGACGATGACGGTCGAGGGTCAGCATCAGAGATCTCTACTATTGCAATGGAAGTTGACAAGGTTAACCAGATCATTAATAACTGCATAGATGCACTTAAACTCGACTCTGTAGCAGCTGCCACATCGAGTGGAAATCCAACTTCACCACCACCTAGTAGCACCTCCTCCATAAGCAGGGGGCTAATTCCACTTTCACCTGGTGTCAGTGAGGCCTGTCAGGTCCTGCCCTCGCCAAAAATCCCTCCTCCACCTCCTCTGCCTTTAACAACTTCCCTTTCTGAAAGGCCTGGGATTACAGGAGGAGGCTTTGTATCACCTCCATATCGCCCTCCACCACCAGCCACAGCAGTGAGACCTATTCAACGACAGATGAGTGCCGATGCAGCTGTGATCGTCAGCTCTTCTAAGAAGCATTGTGGCCCAGCTGGTGGCAAAGCTCGGGTGTACAGCCTGGATGTGCCAGAACCACGCAGTCCTGATCCCTGTCAGTATCCCGAGAAGGGTAGCCCAGTCCAATGTGGGGAACCTCTAGATAGGCTACCCTTAGTTGTTGGTGGTGGTGGTGGTGGTGTAGGCTGTAACATGGATGGAGTCACTATGGATGGCGTGAGCCTTCAACAGCACCTGGAGGTACATCCAGACTTCCACTGTGCAGAGCATCGTCACTCTGTCCCTGCCCTTTACTACGAGGGCTCCCATGACTCCCCTGCACAAAGAGCCTCTTTCCTCAAACCCCTATCACGTGCCAAGAGAGACGCTGCTTCTTATTCTCAGCTCTCGCCCCACCAACACAGCTACTCTGGGTACTCGTCCAGTCCGGAGTACTCTTCCGAGAACACGCTGAGAATCTGGGAGCGATTCCGTCCATATAGAAAGGGTCCACGCGAGGAGTCCTGCTACATTACAGCTGGAAATGCACTGCGCAAAAAGGTCCAGTTTGCAAAGGGGGAGGACCTACATGACATCCTGGACTACTGGAAGGGTGTGTCAGCACAGCAAAAGCTGTGAGCTATGAAGCAGTGGGGATCTAAAGCACCGGCCTTCAACAGTGCCTGAATCATTTCAAGATCCTCTGCAGAGACGTAGCCAGAAGGATGGCGAGTGTGCACAAAGCAAGGTTGAGTATGTCAGGGTCTGAGGACAAGTGGAACAGGATGAGTCATCAGAGAGCCGCAGGGAGGGAGAGAGTGAGAATCACAATACAGCCCACGTCTACGGTAGCATTAATTTAAATCTAATTTTAGACTCATAAGCTGAGGCCAACTCATATTTAATGAAGTTGTTTCATAGGGCATACCATTTGTTATAAAATAATTGTGTTTGTTCTGCATTCATCTGTGAATCCACCGTTTATAGCGATGGCGAGGCCTCTGTATCCCGAGTTCTCATTCAGCCTCAGAACCCATCGTGCGCGTGTTCAGTCTCCCCCATGATTCACTGCCACTGCATTCATTCCTGAATTAACCATGTGTGTGTGTGTGTGTGTGTGTGTTCAGAGGCTGTGCTGATTTTCTATAAAGCTGCCAAAACCAGACTTTTTCATCTCTATTCCACAACTCCCAGATTTCCATTTCAAAAGGAAAGATAAGAAAGGATGAGGACAAAATATGAAAAATAAACCAATAGAAACACCCGCGAGATCTTCAGCAGCTTCTGGATCTTTTGCCAGCTGCATGAACAGGAGGCTATTTAAATAAAGGAAATGTCAGGCAAATTCTGGCCAGAACCACGACAATACCACTGTACAGGTGTGCTCACTGGGAGACAAAAACACCCCGGGTCTTCTTAAAAACACACCCAAAATGCAATTGGATACAGAACTCGATATACTATAAATGTATGTCATACTATAAATGACAACCTTAATTCCCTGACTCCACCTCCAGCCCCTCTGGTTTCAGCCATTATTTAATTAATGTCCAGATTGATTAGGTTAATTAATTAGCAATTAACCAAAGCTGGCTTGTGTAGTGTGTAGGAGTGAACAGTCAAACCTAATTTGATGAAAAAGGATCACTCCGTCCTCCTCATTCTCTACTCCATTTCACCTCCAACCTCATGGTTCAGTAAGCCAAAAAATTAGATTAGTTCCACAGAGGGATTAATATACTGCATGTGTATCAACAGCACTACAGACGTGTCGAGAGCCATTTAATCCACTGGAACACTCCGTCATGGAGCGGATCTTTAAAGATCCTGTCATATAGCATGGTGATCTCCACCAACATCCTGGATGATGATAATCATCAGGATAATAAAATATATGACAAATATGATAAACAAGAGAAGCTTTTAACGGAGAGGTCCTTTAAGAGATGTACAATGATGTCAGTCATGGTCGTAAGGTGTTTATGTTCTCGGTATCCACCCTCTTTGTGGTCATTAACAGAATACATCATCAGTGAAGCAGCTTCTGAACTCACAGACCTTCAGAACATCATCACTGTTCATCGAATGACTCCTTCACATACTGTATTCTTTACTTTTCTTTGGTGTTGCACCATGAGCAGGAGATCTTCATCCTAATTCACACCGGAGAACAGGAATGTTATCAATAAAATTAACACTGAAATGTAAAACAGCATGAAGGAAACATGAGGAATGGAGGAGAAGAAGAAACACTGAGAACTCCAGCTCAGTGAAAATGTTCAAACATGATGATTCGGAAGAATTTTATGGCCATGAAATAAATGTATTGATTTGTGACCATAATTAAATAAAAAACAACCATGTGACCTCAGAGGTTCAGGAGAAAGTGTGTGATTGGATAGAAGTTAAAGCTTCAAACACATACAAGTGGAAGATAATTTTTTTTTAATTAAAAAGTGTGTCTGTTGTGCAACACACACACATCCGGTGTGAATTGGCCTCTACGCGAGTGTAAATACAGTACATTCATCTCAATCTACACACAGCTGATCATCTCTCACGCTCTCTGTCTGGAGTTTTACAGTCGATGGGGTGTGTGTTTTAGGATTCAGGGCTGGAAGTAAAGTTCGCTCCGAAACATGACGTGTTTACAAAAGAGTCTGTGTAAAAATTCACACCTGGAGAACAAGCGAGCATCACGGAGATGAAGAGGCCTGTACCTGATACTGATGAGGGATACGCACACTCACACACACACACACACACACACACCAGTGAAAACTGAGAAACAACCAAAAAAAAAAAAAACCATCCGCCATCCATCAGCAGTGTGATTTACAGAGACTGAGCAAGTGGAGGAGGAGGAACTGCTACCGGAGGCTTACTGTGACAAACTTCCTGCTCATCCTCATCCTCGCTTTAGTTCTACAATCAGAAATGAACTCCATTCATTCACACAGAACTGTAAAGCCTGATTTGGATCTTTTTCCTGAGCAACACGTCAGTCCTGTAGACGTCTGTTCTCCATCTCTGAGATTAATTCACACTTGATTTTTTTTTAAACCCACATTCTTCCTCTTCATTATTTTAGGGTGAATTTATGATATAATTATTCATAAAGATGTATACTGATTTGCTTGTTTTGGTTGCGAGATGTTCGTCAGTGCTCTCCTGCTCAAGGCCGTTTAACGTTTTCTCATTAAAAGAAAAAGGAGGATACACACATGAAGCTCAGGCCAAATGAGCTTCGTTAATCAGCTGATTAATCCTCTCAGTGCTCGCTCCAATCACAATTCTGCAGCATGTCGTTCTCGCTCATCTCCGGCTTTTATTTCTGAATTATACGTCATGTTTGGACCTGAGAGGAGTCCGAGTGGTCACCTGGGAAACGTTAACAGGGGATAATTACTCGATCTGGTCAAATGTCAACAGTTTGTTTTCTGCTCTGTAGCACTGAGATGATAATTACAGGCTCAAGGCTCAGCTCATTTTCCCCAAACATCACGACCTTACTCGCTAGTCCGGGTCAAAGCAGAGAATCTCACAATTACAGCATGTTTCACGCTAAAGAATAAATGCGTTTCTCACAGTTGGATCAAAGCAGAATAATTGACTTTTTTTTATCAGAAGGTGTGACCTGGTGAGATTTCTCACGGTCATATTCTCAGAGTATCAGGCCATGAACAAACATGTTTCTCATATTTCTAAAAGTCCACACGTGTGTGAGCTTTTAATCAGAACATCACTCAGGTCCTGTGTGTCGTCTGTGATGATCTGAGGAGGTTTTGTGTGCGATTTATTCTGAAGTATGATGAACTTTATCATATTATAATAACAGAGGACTGTCGTTTCCCGGGATGCCTTCGTCTCATTGGATGTCCCAGGTTGCAGAAACACGCCCACTGGCTGACTTTCTCACCTCACCTCATGATCACCAAGTCTTTAGATCGCCACGGTAACATGACGGTGCCATCAAGTCAAGTCAGATTGTCATAAAAGTTATCAGTCTTGAGGAACGATGTTAATTTCATCAAATTTCACTCAATAAATACGACACTTTACTGCCTGCGTGCGCTACAGTGAAAATTCCCTCATGTGCAAATCAACAAGTTACTCATTATTACGGCATCTAATCCACGACTGACCCGACTTCGTTACTGAGCAACTTTTGGTTTGAAGCCAACACATTTAACAGGCGCATTTACTAAAAGAGGAATCTTTATCTTCCTTCATTGACCTGAATTTGTAAAGACAAATTTTAATTTAGCTTCATGTTCCTCAGCAGATCTTTCGGAGGAACTGTCAGAAAAACACACAACAGAAAGCATGAGGTAAAAACGTGAAGCACAATCACAAGGTGTTTAGTTTTCTGCACAGTGTTTAGTTTTCTGCACATTTTGTCGTCGATAAGCTGAAGTCTGTGAGAATCAGCGCTCTGAGTAAAGTTCACTCGGAGGTGAAAGTGGCTATGAACTCTAACCCTAACCCAGTTTGTTTATTTATTTATTTTTAAAGAGAATCCCTAGCATGTGACCAAAAGATAAAATGAGTTGATTTTGAAGAACCAAATGATAAACTACACTTTGGTAGGTTGCTAATGAGTGGAATTGTGTGTTAAATATGATTAATAATATCGTTGATCATTAGGAGTCATGTGGCGTAAATCTGCTCCCAGGACGTAAACACGACTAATCACATTTTAGTTTTTGGCTGCACATAAGATTATTTGCTAATTATTAATCTCTTAAATGGGATTATTTTGGATTTTAACTGAAGCGTCACAACAGCAGTTGGACAGGAAGGAATATAAACACAGGATGGTGTGAAGAAGTGAGAAACGAGGCCGGGGCTGATTTCACTCTCAGACTGTAGAGTCACGTCAAGATCACAGAAATCACAAAATCTCAATAGTTTTAAGTGTGTGTGTGTGTGTGTGTGTGTGTGTGTTACATTGCTAAACACTAATTTAATTCAAGTTATTGATTGATTTTGGATTTTCATTTTGCCTGCTTGAAGAAATAAAAATCACTCTACGGTATTTGAGGAGTCAGTTCTGGGGAAATTGTTTGTCGGATCCAAAACCTGAACAGAGCGACAGGAATCCCTGTAATATTCCATAAAGCAGGAAGTGGATTAATCTTCCAGGGGGGTTTATAACACTTTATAAGCTCCTTATTGTGTCACCGTGTAGAAGATCAGCCTGGAGAGAGGAAACAGAGTCAGGGCTGAGAAACACTTTTCATTCAGATTCCACCTTTAATTCAATTTTATTCAAAAATAAAAAAAAGAAAAATAACTTCAACAATTCACAATAAAATTCAAAATAATTAATTGGAGTTCACATAAAAAAACATCAGTTTTTCATGTTCCTGTGCTCAGTGACGGTTTTATTGATGCAGAGATATTTATTGATTTATTTATTGTTGGTGTGATGAGGATAATTAGAAGCTGTGCCTCAGGACGGAATGTTAATGACCTGGAGACCGAATGCTGAACTTTGGCGCTTTAACATGTCGTTTTGTTCTTTGTTCGAATTCAAAAGCTGAGAGTGTTGAAGAGTTTCCTGAAGGCGGGATAAATGGGATCCTTTTACAGAGGTTTAAACTCCTCCCCCCCAAGAAAAGTGTCCCTCTTGCTGAAGACCATAATTCCCTCTGATGTTTACAGCGGGCTTCTCAGTTTCTCATCAGAGATGCGGGTGCGTTGGAGGATGTGGTGGGAAAGTAAAGTGGGACAGAACACAGGACGGATAAACGGAGTCGTTTTGAGCCAGAGGCGAGAATGAACAGGCCAATCAGCACACGGCTTGGGCTCTCTGCACTCAAGAGCTTTGATAGCCTAATTGAGGCGTAAATCTTTTTTATCAGCCTCTCAGAGAGAGAGAGAGAGAGAGAGAGAGAGTTGATGCAGTGGAGTGAAATGGAGAGGTGTTTTATACTGAGAGCATCAGGAGGAGGGATGAGTGAAGTATTAAACACTGAAGAGATGATAAATAACCTGATACAAGCTGAAGGCTTGAGGATGTGTGAATAAAAAAAATCATGCACAGACTTGCTCAGGTGTTAACAAGCAACTGGAGGAGTGAGGAAAATTCCAGAGAGAGAGAGAGAGAGAGAGAGACTCTCGGTAACTTGGTGGTGAATTGTTGCCGGCGTTCTGCACACAGTCCAAGCCGTACACCACAGTGCAAATTAAATCCACTTCCTGCCAGGCAGCTCGACTAACCCCAGCTTCACACCGTGCCATCACTAATCCCTCTCACTTCCTTCCCCATTAGCTGCTTCTCAATTAACTCCATGGCTGATCCAAGTGAAGCTGCTGTGATCTCACGCTTGCTGCTATTGTACACCACGACGTTCATCGCCTTTGTGCCGAGAGAGATACAGAGCCGAGTTCTCAACTCTATCACAGCTCTCAGAGCCGAGAGAACAGATGTGAGGTGAGGATCAGCGGTTACAGACCGAGGGACTGATCCGTGTTTTTCAGATGTTTCAGAACATTTGGAATTTCAGCCTCAATCCCAGAGAGTGTCCTCCAGCTGCAGATAAAAACTTTTAGAACATTTTTAATCACAACTTTGAATTTAACACCCAATTTGTAGTGGTGACACAATAAACACACAAACACAGTTTGGTTCAGTGCAAACGTTTGTGCACACTAATCAAAAAATGAAGTGTTGTTTGGTTTGATGGAGATCCCTTTATTTATCATCACACCACATAAACAGCTCATGTTAAGACATAAAAGATATACAAGAAACAAGTCAATAAAAAATCTGAAGGTTTGCAGCCCCCTTTCTGAATGTGCCATACTGTAATTATTCTCAAATTCTTCATGTGCAAGTGACATCACACTTGATGCCCCAACCCAGAAGTCCACCATGTTGGATGATAAACAACAACCAGGAAGTGGCGCTTCACGTGTGAGCTGCTACAACACTTTGTGATTTTTTTTTATTATTTCTTTGCCTTTAAAGAAAGACAGTTCCCACTTTCTGTGTGGGATATAACTGCGGTAGTAACGCTGTTCGTGACAGAGAGAAACGATTCTTCAGAATTCCCAAAATAATTAAAATGCTGCAACAAAACAGACGAAGAGCTGTCCAGAGAACGCCGCGTGTATGCTGTGGTTCAAAACCTACATCGTAAGGACTTAACTGAGGAAAAAGTGAATTACACCCGCGCGTGCTGACCACTTTATATCTGGGAAGAGTTCGTTGCTAATTAAAGCTGCTTTCTGCTTATTAAACTGAACTTTTGAGCTTTAGCGTGAACACTCCGCTTCTCACCTTGGAGGAGCTCCGGCAAACCGACGTGATAAAACAAATCCAGGTTGGGCTCCAACACTCACATTAGGACACGATAAGATCAAGATGAAAAATCATCTCGCAGTATCAAGAAATAACAGGATAAATGAAAGATCTGCCAAGAAAACCAGATTAGAAGCAGTGGAAGAGACCTTAGCGAGTCTGGATACACGAGGAGAACAATGTGGGTCAGCTTCGCCAGGTGAGATATTCGCGATGCCGTTCCAGTAACTTTGTTTTACTGCACCAGAGTCAAATGAAACTGGACCTGAACCCCTCCCAGCAGAGACGCACACCGAAAGTGGAGCCAGATGGAACTCACTGGGTTACAGATATCTCAGATGGAGCAGAGCAATACAGATAGGACTTGTGAATTGGTGGAACTTAAATATTGGAAGTTGATTTAACTTGATAAAATTACACAAGGCACAGCATACTCTGGCAATTTCTCTCCATCGATTGTTCCTTTTGATTAGAGCGATTTTACTTTGTCTCTGAAAAGAAATATAATTAGCATAAAACAGTATTACTTGCTTAGTGATGTTTTTAGACTGTTTGTACTCTATTTTGTCAAAGATGTTTATTGTTAGAAATGTAAAGTTCTGTTGGGTTAATAATATAAAAACAAGAATAATTAAATATGTGAATGAAATATACTACTTATGTACATGTTCCTGCATTCTGGATTTGTATCTCATCCAGCATGGCGGTGGGTGCACACATCACACTGTTTGTCACGTGGTTGCACACGAAGAATTCAGACAGACTGCACTCCCCGTCCACGCAAGCGCCCAGTGCACAGCTACCCGAGTAGTTCCGTGTGGAGAGTGTCACTGATCGCGTTAGCCCGGTTTACCTCCTTCCAGTGTTTCCCACACATTGACGAGACGATGGCGGCCCGCCATAGTCTAATTTGGGCCGCCATAGTCTCAGTCCGCGCCCGCCCACACGCATGGCGACACTGACGCACCCGGCCTGACATTGCGTCCGTTGCCTATCTGAGACAGCGTGAGGAGACAACTCTGATAAGCTACATCCTGTCTGCATCTACATGTTAATATGGTTTTCCCCAAAGCGTTTTAGCGTATCGGGCCCGGTACGCTTGCTCTGCCTGCAGACACGCTTAGTCGCTTTAGTTAAAATCCAATACGCTTAGATTTATACCGATACGTTACATTTCCTGCCCACAGGTAACTCGATACATAGGAGAGCAAATAACAGATCCATTTACGTATTGATTGATATTTGTGTTAAACAAGCCGTCTTTTTTCCCAATGTTTGTGTTGATTCTGTCAAAGTAATATGTCTGTGTGGTATGATGTAAACAAACTGTAATCTGTTGGCTATGTCAAGATCATGTGTTCAGACCTTCCAATAAAAATATCTAAAGAAACCGTCAGACATCCCGGAAGTTTCCGATTCATTATAAGCGATCTCATTGGCTGCCCATGTTGTCCCCCACCAGATGGACAAAGCCGACTGATTTTAATAAGCTAGGAGAAGACTCGCTGGACAAATTAATCCACATCAGCATGGATGACAGTGAGATGGACTATGAGAGGGTTGCCCAACATTGGGCCAAGCAAAAGCCAAGGAGAATTAATCTGCTTTAAAGGAGTAG
>JAODLJ010000013.1:357870-373752 GCA_027576115.1 Cathorops melanopus
AACTTCTTCAAAATTGATGAAATTTCACAATTATACTCTACATGTGTAACCTCATTACCAAAAAAAAGTCAGGTAAGCTATAATAAAATTTTAGATTTTGGTGGGGACCAGCCACACCCTAATTCATACCTAATCTGTATTTAATTTACACATTTTCAGTTTCGGTATTGGTTCACACCTTTCATAACAAAGACAAATGCACACTAATTATCAAAACAACAGTATGCTGCAACAATTTATTTGGTTTCTTTGTGTTTACATCATTTGTAGCTTATATGCCTGCATCTTACTATCTTATGGACAGACTTATGCACAGAGTAACCGTGCAAATACACATTTGGTAACTGAAAAATGTCTTCAAAACTTGACAGAAATAGCATGTTTCAATCAACTAATTTTAGCTACATTAGCTATAATTTAGCTACATAGCTATAAGCTAATTGACAGCTAGCTAGCATGACAACAATTAGTAAAATAGATATTAGGCTACTTACTCATCAGAAATGTCCTCCACGGGATCTAGATGAAGCTCAAATTGTAGTTCGTCATCGCTGGATACATCTGACCTTGCGTCGTCTGACTCACTCTCCAAAGCCAGTTCCTTCCTGAATCAGCAGTGAGGCTTCAGCGGGCGTCATCTTCCGTTCGCTGGACATCCTTCCTCAGGCTATCAGTGAATCCGAATCAAAATATCCCTTTCCATGCATGTTTGTTTATACTGGTGAAATGGGGTGTGTGCTCACCTCGTGCTCCCCGGTGCTCCCAGACAATGACCTAATGACCCAATGACGCCACTGATTGCCTACGCACTTATCATCTGAATAGCTGAGGGGTGCGTTAGTAACAGCCTGCTGCTGGCTAAGCTGCTGAAAATCATAACATTTTTATTTATTCTCTTTATAAAGCGCAATCGATACATTTTTATTTTAAAACTTGTATATATTTGAAAACTAGAAGATTCAAGGTTTCTAGTGGTGCTACTCGTATGTTTCTAGGACAAAAACTCTTGAAGCTTCAGACGTGTGTTTGGAACAGTCCAAAAAGTCCCCCCAGGGGGACCGCGACCTCAGAGTTAACCCATCTGAAGCAGTGAACACACACATGAGCAATGAGCACACACACACACCCAGAGCAGTGGGCAGCGATGCTATATCGCCCAGGGAGCAGGTGGGGGTTCGGTGCCTTGCTCAAGAGCACTTCAGCCCAACCTCAGCCCAAAGCTGCCTCATGTTAACCGAACTGCATGTCTTTGGACTGTGGGGGAAACCGGAGCACCCGGAGGAAACCCACACACGCACACACAGGGAGAACATGCAAACTCCACACAGAAAGGCCCCCGTCGGCCGCTGGGCTCGAACCCAGAACCTTCTTGCTGTGAGGGGACAGTACGAACCACTACACCACCGTGCCACACAGGTTTATATTAATGCACTCATTTGTTATGAACACATTATGATTTCTATCGTAACGGCTCGTTCACAGGGACGTGTACAGCAGACACTCCACATACACAAACTGTAAAATTGTTGACATGTATGGAAGGAGTCTCCAGTGTCAGCACTTTGTAAGAGTCAGGGGTAAGCCCTGGAACAATGTTTTCTGACATCTTCAGGACAGAGGAGTTTGACAAGCTGTGTGTGTGTGTTTTCGTTCAAGAGAGAAAGGAAAAAGAAAGGCTGTTTGAATGTTTAGCTGCTATAACATAAGTGAGAGCAAACTTGCTTTACCAACATTCCACAACATTCAACGTAACTATAAATGGGTAAAAATAAAAATACAATGCATCACTTATTAATTACATAAAAATATACGTAGTCACTGCAAATTGCTGTGCTGTAAGAGGAAAACAATCCACTTTGATGTGGCCTTGTCATGTTTTATTCCTCTCTTACTCTGTGTTTGTAAATGTGTTAAAACGTCATTTTTTGGCTCGTATAAATTGATTAAGACATTTACTGTCCATTTCTGTCAGGTGGGACTCTGTGCAGTCGCAGCAGTAGAAATGATGGCGGTATTGGAGGGAATTCCTCTGCTGTCTTCCATCTTCCTGCTGAGTTTTTCCATCCAGCGGCAGCAGGGCTACCAGCACCCCCAAGGGCTCGCCTGGGTCACAAACCTCGAGGCCTGAGGCTGACCTCTCCAGCATCCTGGGCTTCCCTTCGCTCGCCTGGGGCCAACATTGAACTTCTCACTGCACAGGTGGAGTGTGTTGCTGCACATAGCAGATGGCATTAGGTCTAGTGACACGAGTGTCATTAAATTTAACCAACATGACAGTGGTCATAATATTTGATATCATGACAGATTACATCACATGATAATTTGTTCCAAGTGTGCTCCATGAGGCATATGTTTTATGGCAGACATAATGACAACTCGAGGACAGGTGCTACGATATCACTGGGAAGATGGAGGCCACTACAGCAGCTAAAGCCATGGCTGAGACCAAAAGCAGAGCTTGGGCTGGAGCACTGACTGAGGTTAAAGCCATGGATGGAGTCTTTACCAAGACTAAGCGTGGAGCTGGAGCCATGACTAAACCGTCAGTGCTAAAGAAGGTAGCTGGACTTGTTTGAAAACCTTGAAAGGATTCAAGGATTTCAAGCAAGTCCAGTTGCCTTCTTTAGCACCTACAGTTTATGATGACCTGGATGACTGAGAACCTTCACAGATATAGACATAGAGCCATGACTAAGAGTAGTTCTGGACGGTTCTGGTGCCTGGCCTGAGACCACGGCTGGATTTTGAGTCTCAACTGTGATTAGGGCTGAGGTTGCAGCTTTGACGAAGATTATGTCCAGAGCTGGAGACTTGATTGAATCTATATATGAGAATGGAGCCTTAACTAAAGCCTGGAACCCTGACTGAGATTACAGCCAGGGCTGGAGCTTTGACTAAAACTGATGCAGTTGGAGTCTGGACTGTGACCAAGGCCAAGGTTGGAGCCTTATCAGAGACTAAAGTCAAGACTGTACCCTTGACAGGGGGCCGGAGCCTTGACAGAGATTGGATATGGGTATGGAGCCTTGACCGAGGAGTCTTAGGCAGGGGCTGGACCCTTAACAGAGATCAAGCATTGCTGAGACTATGGTTGAGGCAGGAGCTTGACGGAGACCATGTCAATGGCTGAACCCTTGATCAGGAGTAAGGCCAGGGCTAGAGGCTTGACCAAGATATTGTTTAAACCTGGCGCTCTGACAGACCAAGGTTGAGGCAGGAGTCTGACCCGGACTACATCTGAAGCTGGAGCCTTGACACAGACTAAGACTGGGGAAGGAGCCTTGTCGTAGTTTGGGATGGTTCTAGTGTTTAATCTGAGGCTGAAGCTGAAGTCTTGACTTAACTGGCTGGTGCCACAGTGGTGACTGGTCAGGTAGTCCTTGTGGCAGATGACATGGGCTTGGGCCACTGGGAGGTGAGGACTGCGGAGTTACTGGGATGCAACATGTAGTTTACAAAAACAAAGTAAGAATAACTGCTTGTAACACAGCAGCACTTGCTGTTAAAATTATATAACCTTTATAAGAGGGTGGGACTTCTAGGGTGGGATCTGAGGTAGGCAGATGTGGTCTTCCACCCAGACCAGTTCAGCCAGGGGCATGGATTCAGCAGCAGAGTTTATAGGTGCTAGGATTCCAAAATAACAGACGATAAAGTATTTTTGGCACCTGCTTATCAGCAGAGAAAGGGATTCAAATGCCAGTGCAGTGGATATGCCTTCCATACAGTTAACTTTAGCCAGGGCTATAATCTGGTCCAGAGCTGCAGCTTTGACAATCCCCTGGCAGTAGACCATTTGCTGAGGAGCCAGGCCTGACTAATGTCTATAAAATTTGCATTTCTGTCTTTTGGCAGATGCCCTATGTCCAGAGGGGCATCTGCCAAATACAAAAACACCATTACAGAGACTAGTACAGTCTGAAAAACACAAGACAAGGAATGTTTCAACAAAAACATTTGTAAAGCTCGTAACACCAGGTCTGTTGTGAAGATAAATGCAGGTGTTACACATAAGAACTAAATATATTGTAATCATAGTTCTTTGTAAGGTCAAGGCTTAATGGTTAATGGTATGTGCTCTCTTCTTCTCTGTTTTTCTTAGTACGCATCTCACAGTGACTCATCCCTGGCCACAGGCAGTTCGGAGGGAAGTCTGCAAACCACCATGGAGGAAGGGCTTAGCTTCAGTGTCTCATCTTCCCAGGAACCCAACAAAGAACTTTCCACAGAGACATTGAGACCAGCCTTTGACCTCCATGCTAATAGAGGGGTCCAGAGCAGCTGCCAGGGTTCCACAGACCCCTTACATGGCTCCAACAAGGCCAGCAACAGCGAACAGTCCTCAGAAACACTGAGCAGCCTTTCTTTAACATCACTGCTCTTGCCAAGCTCTCTGGTGACCCCGCTGGTCAAAAAGAGCAACAGCACTGGAAGTTTGGCCCAGGTTAAAGAGGGAAAGGAAGGATCAGAGGGAGTGCAACTGGTTCACCTTCGGGTTACTGGAAAGGAACAGAGGGACACATCGGAATATCAAGGGGAAGGTACGAGTCAAGTAAGAGTGGCAGGCTTGAGGAAAAACAGATGAAACTCTCTTTTTTGGCATTCCACATTCAGCAGTCGGTGACTTTTCCTCTCCGTGTTTTCGTTGCATTTTTCTGCGCGGAGATGTTCAAAGTTGGACATGTGATGTTCCATATTATGAACAAAAAAAGAACAAATCCTGATCTAGCACTGTCGCTCTTTTCATCCATGGCCTGGTCCTGTTTTCTATTTTGTTCACGAGAGAGGGTTGTGGATGACCTGGATCCACGCCAAAATGCACGTCTGACCCTCCAGAGCAAAAGAAGCAGTGGACAATACTCTACTAAACAACCACCAAATCCTAAATCCTGATGGTTGAGGGAGTTGACATCAGGATGTTCAAATGCAAGAGCAGTAGGATGTAGCGGTTTTGTTTATGTTTTGGTAAAATATTCATTGATAAAAATAGGTAGCAACCTTCAAAGGCTACAGAGGCTTTCTGAGGAACTTTTGCATCTTGTCGAAAGGGCATGCACCTGGGAAGAAAGTTTGAGAGGGCTGAAAAATCCAAGCTATATTTAGCAGCATTGTGCACACAAAGTAAATGCTTGCATGCGTCTGCGTGTGCGCATATGTGTGTCTGTGTGTGTGTGTGTGTGTGTGTATGCATATGTACGATTGAACCTCACTGCATTCTCGAAAATTTTGCAGAAAGCAAAAAGGGGCCAAGATGAGAGACTTGTCTCAAGGACGATAAAACAGAAAAATATGTAATCGCCGTAGGGAAAAGGAGAAAAAAAATTAGAAAAAAATATTTTGCATGACAGCATCTCTTTACAGACAACTTGAAATTTTAACACACACAGATCCGTATGACGATGTCAATGCCAGACGAGAGCAGTGTGATTTTTACCAAGATATTTTTTTATAAACAGGTCAGCGGTCATGGAAACGAGGGAAGTACATGTCTTATTGTTGCCTTGTCCTCATCCCAGCCCTACTGTTTCTCTGTCTGACTTTAAATAGTTTCCTGCAAGTGACTTCCAATTTTATAACTTTGGTAATGGGAGAGAATTTTGTATGCAGGAAGAAATAGACCAAGCAAAAAAGAAGAAGAAGAGTTGCTTTGGAATGTGTGTCAACAAGACAAGAAAGACTGTGCATCTCTTTCATCACACAACCAGAACCATCATGAGGCAGCTGTGCCTGAATTAACTGCAAGGAGTTCTGAAGATACTGAAAGAGCTTTGAGTGTCATATGACCTAACTAGGTTTATTAGATTTGCAACAGATCCAATTATTTGCGCATTACTCTTCCCTGGCATGGATGGTTACTGGACAGCAGTAGGACATTTTCTTCATGCTATTATTCCTTGAATTTTGCTAATTGCACTCATTCGCTCTATCGTTAGCTAGCTTAGATCAACCGGCCATTCGGCTCATGTACAAAAACAGAACATCTTTTAAACCTAAATATGGCACTCAAAATACTCAAGAGGAAATGTTGTTTTTGTGTAGTCCTACCGTAGCGCTTAGTGTCCCTGATGTGTTTCTTTCTGTTTATAGAATTCAGGTGATTCTTGAAAAATGTTTGGCTTGACCTGTTCACCAATTTCTTTTCGACTGGTGGTGGTTGTCTGTCCATAACGTGGCGATGTCATCAAGTGACCACTGTACAGTATATCAATGGTGTTGTGGTTTAGTCAAAGCTAAACTAGTTCTTGTCACAGTGCTCGACACTGTTAGCTTTAGGTTTAAAGTGTTAGGTTTAAAGAATTTATTTCATGAAAAACAAAGACACAAATATGAAGGGCTTTCTCACTTTCCAAGATCATCTTGGAGACCTGACGACAAATCTGCCGTTAGTGGACCAGACACCAAATGGGAAACTGACGATACAGCAATAAAGCATAGCTTTGTGTATGCCCTACGTCTAAATACGATGTTATTTCAGTATATTAGAATAGTGCACATAGTTAACATAACCATGGGGGCCAATCAGAACACACCGTTTCTCGTTATTTGATGGGACGAAATGAAGTCATTTAGAACTCAGGGCCTTGGGACATACCACTAAAGAAAGACTTGGATTTTCAAATAGGAGTGAAGGAAGGAAATAATTGTGTAAGCTTACATCAATGCATCATGAACATGGCACAACGCTTTCTGGCTCTCTCGGTGAAATGGATGAACCCCATCTATGTTTAAAAATGTGTCTCAGCTGTTAGAAATGAAGGCAGTGTGGCTTAATCATGTAAGTAAGAAGTTTTGACTAGAGATGTGCACAGGACTGTGTTTTAAACCCAGTTCTGCCTGCTCCAGAAGGAATTCTGAATAATTCCGCCATTCCCAAAGGAATTCTGACAACTCTACCGTTCCCAAAGGGACTCTTAACAATTCCACCAATCCCAAAGGGATTCTGACCAATTCTAACATTCCCAAAGGAATTCTGATGAATTCTGCCAATCCCAAAGGATTTCTGACCAATTCCAACATTCCCAAATGGATTCTGACCAATTCCACACACTCCCATAGACCATTTTCACTAATTGTGCTCCAGAGGAATTCTAACTATCTTGCTCAGTCCTACATAAACTCTTGAACAATCCCATCAACTCTGAAAGGAATTTTGATCAATCCCACCCCCAATGATCTTGCCCATTCCTACAGATACTCTACCAATCCCAAGCCCTTGATGACGGAATTCCAATCCCACCACCACCCTTAGTTATTATGTATGTTTGTAACTACCTGCAATATTTTCGAATGAACTGGTTTGGTTCGGGTCCCAAAATATACAAAATAGTCATTAAAACCAGAGACCCTGACAAAGATGAAGCAGTTACTGAAGGTCAGGAATGAAAATGCAAGCACAACTTTGCATAAAATATACTTCCACTTGAAAAAGCATGGCCCTTCTTTGTTCCAAGAGCCTCATAGCTGATCATTTGCTCATAATATTCCCCCCCGGTGTACACCTCTCATTTCACCCACTAAAGATACATTTGCATTTTTCTTGCCTAATAAACATGATCAAGGTTGAACCAGAAGACTGGTCGTAAGAGAAGTTTGCAAATGCAACTTTCCTGAATTAATATAGAAATACTAAATTCTACATTCACACAGTTGTGTATAATAGGAATCTCAGAACACTGCTGTTAGCACGTCCTTTGTTTTGGATCTTGTGCTGCAAGATGAAGTCTCAAAGTTACAAATCTTTTGAAATGAACGACATTTCTCCAGCAGAAAGTGAGATTAACTGTTCGTAACGTTAACATGTTCACGCCAGTTCTCAAAAGTATTTCAATTGTGATAAACTTGATAATTGACTGATATTTGATTACATGATTGTCATTACTACATTCTGAGCAAAAATCCTTGGCAAATACACAACCTGGAAATCTGAACAGATCCCAATAGGCTAGATTAGAAATATCATGTTCATGAAGACTTGTGTAGGTTTAATGTTGAACGCTGTCGAGGATGAGACGAGGTTTTATCGAGCACTCGAAGCCAGAAGGACTCGCCACTGTACCATTACTGAGCTTGACCGTATGTACTTATATCTCTGTATATTGATCTGCATGTCTGCTATGCTACCAATGACGATGAAACCTTCATGCACAGTTTTCCAGGGGGTTTTTATTTTCTTTTTTTTTTTAGGGGTGAGAAAGATTTTTCCATTTTGGACGCACTTCATTTTTTTCACACCCTAGAAGTCTTCCTTGAGTTATTTGGAGCTGAAGTGGTGTTGGTGTACGAATCTACACTTGTAGATGTGTGTTTTTTATTGACACAACATGTCCAGTCATCATCATCATGTGTAGCCGTGATTGACGCCTGTCAGTCAGCTGCTCGTCATAGCCGTCACGTCTGTTCTGATTCTGTCCCTTTTCAGCCAGCACACTTTCAGCGTCCCCTTAACTTCTTATTTATTCCAAGCTTCCTGTTCTCATTAACTGTCACTCTCTTTCTGTTATTTATTCACCACCTTTCCCATATTTAGTCAGAACTTACTGTTCTCATTAACACTGTCTTTCTGTTGATTTGGAAGTTCTCGGTTTCCTACTTTTCCCATATTTGCTCAGAGCTTCCTACTCTTTCTTATTAACTCTCTCGCTTTATTTTAAGTTCTTTATCTCTGCCATGCTCATGGCAAAGTTTTGCATATTTCTATAGAAATGTAATTACTTTTTTTTTCCACTAGTTTTCTACTTCCAGGTTCCTGTCAGTAATTTTCTCCCCGGTTCTGACCCTTGCCTGTTTTCCTTGGGTTTTTCCCCCCCAGCCTGTGTTTTGACCCCTGCCTGGTGTACCCACTACGATTATTGGAATAGCCCAAATAAACACAACTCTAATTCTTTGCACTTGCATCATGGACTTCACTTCTACACTTGCATTTTTAAAATTTATTTTAATCCTAGCAGGGTGATTTAATCTCAATACATTTGATATTGTTGTGACATTTATATTTTTAAGGAGCAGAACCAACTGCAGAACCACATCATTAAGTGCGGCAATCAATGAAATTTGAGAAGAGGCGGAGTTCGATGAGGCTAGATTTAACCTTAACTACTTTACAGATTTTGTCAACACTCTGAGGAGAAGAAAAAAAAAAGGTTCTTGAAGAGCTGTTTAAGGGTTCGTTAAATAATTAAGGGTTTTTAGTTCCAAAAAAAGGAACCTTTTCTCCACAAGGAACTGAAGAACCCTTTTTTGATGAGGGTTACATGTGAAACAAGTCCTTAACCAGTACAAAGGAAAACATACAACGCTGACCACGGATAGTTACACCCTCTTATCAAGACAGTTAGTGACAATATTTCTTTTTTTCTCTAATTTCTGCTAATTTCCTAATCCCTGTGATAATTAGTCTTAGATTCTGATCAATGGATCTGATGTGATCAGCCTGAGAGATAATTTGTATTCAGATAAGTGTTTAAAAAGTTGAGTGTTCTTGTTTTCTTTAATTGAGAATTAGTTTGGCTCGAGGCTCGTTTCTCGCTCAGAAACTCCTCTCGTGTTGCTGGAGGTAATAATTAGTGAATGCAATCCAATTAAAACAAAAAGGTGAAATGCCTCAGAAAAGGAAATCCCCTTTATCCTGCTCATGTCATCAAATCAGTCAGGTTTATCTTTAATGAAGAAAACTATTTAAAGAAAAAAGTATAGTTTTGCATACTTTTGTGTTATACATCTTAGTTTTACAGTTTTATCAGCAACTCAATTAAAATCATTGACACCTGATTCTCTCCAAAGTGCAAACCGACTCTCACACCTGAAGCTCACAGAGAATCAGATCCACGGCATTTATCTCAAAATCAGGAAGCTCTCTACAGGAATAAAAGTGAGAAAAATGAGACAAACAGCAGCGTGAGGAAAGAACGAGAGTTTAAATCAGGGCTTGATGGACAACATGAAGCTTTCGAGCACTTTCACACCCATGAGTCTGACTGTCGAGTCTCAATCGAAGATAAACTGATTCTTTTGATTTCACACTGCACGTAATCAAACAGAGCAAAAAGTGTTGTCTTAAAAGTGTGTGTGTGTGTGTGTGTGTGCATGCTGAAAAGGTCCTTCGCAAACTCTTTCATAAAACCAGTCAGCAATACAGCAATGGAAAACCTAAACCAAGCTTTAACAAGTGTGTGTATAGAACTCATAATAATCTGAGCACGGATCTGGTGCGTAACAAATGATTAGATAATTATATAAATATCAGCTTCAAATATTGTGTCACGTCTAACGTTTGTTTTATCCAAAATCTCCAGAACATGTGATGTTTCTGCAGCACTACAGTTTGATTCAGTTTGAGCTGAAGAACGTTCTCACTGCAAGAGTTCACTTGGAAGTGGATCAAGATCACCTCGTTCAGATCTCAGAGCCGAGTGCGATTGCTGTGTTCTCACCTGACTGAAGAACCACAGTGAGGGGGAGAACCCCAACACACACACACTCCCTCCCCAGGGTCCCACTCCACAGGAGGAAATTAAAGCCCCTGAGGTGGTCTGGATCCACTTCGAAGTGAACTCTGTTCATAGTTGCTGTATTTCTGAAAAAGTGAATGTACAGGTTTTCCAAGATGTTTTCAGAATTACACGCCTCTTTTTTGCTTTGTAGTTCATTTAATGACCAAATTACGCTCCATCACAAATTAATCAAAAGAATCAGTTTCATTCTGATTTGGACTTGACTCATGGACGAGGCCCAGTAGGTGTGAGAGCGTCCTGATGTCTGTATCTCAGTCGAATTTTGAGAAGTGTGTCCTGAAAGAAGGCGAGTGTGAGATGAGGATAATTAGAAACCGCCATCTCTCTGCTGTTTAACAGAACTGATTCATTAGTCCTACAGATTAACGCACACTTAATCAACTGGATGTTGATTTCGCTGCTCTGAAGTTCAGTGCCATGGACAGATTCTTTTCTCAGAGTTAATGCTTTAAAGAGAAATCAGAGCCCCCAGAGTTTTTCCATTTAGGATTCAAAAGCTGCATCATTTTGTTCTCGAAAAGCACAGAGCGAGATTTTAATTAGCTCCCTCTGGTCCCTGGGATCCAGGCGATTATGCTAATTTGCACAGACGGCTATCGTAATCACCTGGAGGCAGAAGAACGCCGTCTTGACTCAACCATCCATCATCACTCACGTCCTAGAAACACACTTCTCTGTCTGGACGAGTCACAGACAGCATGGTGTGTCTTATAATAATAATAATAATAATAATAAAAGCAAAAATTGTTGGCTAATATCTTAAATTACTTAAAAGAATTTAAATTATATAAAATTAATGTAAAAGTAACAACGGTAAATTTAAGATGAGAAATAAAAGCAAGTAAAAGCTAAAGTGAAAACATTTCTTTGCTTTGCTGTTTGGCCATGTGTAGTGCATTAAGAGAGAACCTTTATTTACAGGTGGGCGTGGCCAATTTCATGGCAGTGAATGGGTGGTGTGCATTTTCAACACTATTTTTTTTCATGAAATTACTATTTTAGTTGTTTAGGTGTTCAGTTCTCAGCTCATTTCTCATCTGACAAGGAGACGCTTTGATTATCATTACTCTCATAAGAATGTTTATTACGCTGTACATTAGCACTTGTGAGTTCTAGTGAGCGAGCGTTACTGCATGTTAACAATACAGTGATTACAAAAACACTGCAAACATTTTAGCACAAAAATAACATCACTAGCTCAGTAGCTAATGTTACAAAAAACTAATGCTAGTCAATGACTATTTCTGCAACCCAGATGTTTTAACATCGGCATATATTCAGCCTTCTCCTCTGGAGGAACATGTACAGGTTCTATGGAGAACCCTTTTTTGGAACCTTTACTTAATGAATCCTTAAAGTACCCTGAACAAATCTTTTTTTTTTTCCTGTCAGTGGATGCTCCAAGAAAACTATGAATGCAGAAAGGGTCATCAGTCCCTCTGTAGGTTCGATGTGGAACATTAGGACAGAGTGTTCCACCAATCTTTTAGGAGAATAAATAGCCCTGATTATCCAAATAAGCAGTAAAGAGTCTCTTATTATCCCTTTAGAGCCCTTTAGAGTTCTTCAGTGGTCCTTCTGAAGGAAATCTTCAGGTTCGATGGAGAATCTTACAACATTAGTGTTTCCTTTTTGGGGAAGTTAAACCTTTAAACCTTCTTCAGTTCCCTCTCTGAAGGAACGTTCAAGGCTCCATGTTTAGATGATTAGAACTTAATAGGCACGTAACAATTTACCCAGTTCATGATTTGATTCATTATACTTTTGGGGGAAAAAAATAGATGAAGAAAATTTTATTACCAAAAAATGCAGCATTAATTTTCCTATTATTTATTCCCTTAATAACCCACAGTTATTTCCCCACATTGTTAAAGGTTAGAGGAAAATATAATTGCCTATTAACTAAAATATTACCTTTATTAAAAATGAACAAGTTAATAAATATTTTTTTCTGAATAAACTTTTATGACCATTTGTTCTGCCTCCATTTGCGTCTCTTGTCCTTATCTTTCAGCAGTCTGTAAAAAGAGAGAGCGAGAGCTCAGATTTCTCGTTCAAGCAATGTGTACACAATCGCGCAGCAGCTCTTTCACATTTTACACCTGTTTTTGTGTGGTTTTGTGGCATTAGAGCTGAGTTACTTCTGCCTACAGTGAAGTCACGTATATTCCCACCACTACTGTGCATTATTCTGCCCTCTGCTGTCTAAACAACGCAATTACAGCTGGGAAAAAATAAGCTTATGCAGCCTGATAATCAACATTAATTTTTTTTTATTTAATCGATGATTTGTATCATAAATTTATATCTTGTTTTATTGGCGCGTGAGATGCTGTTACATACCCAACTCTCAATTATCCAATGAACAATCAGAGAACCTTTTGGGGGAAAAATGTACACTCTTTGAAGATTTTGAACCCTTAAAGGTTCTCTACAGAACCCTTCAACAATATTTCCAATACAAGTAATTTTTGTAAGATAAGAACTCTTAATTATCCAATAAACCCTTGAAGAACCCTGTATTCTAAGTGGTCTTAATACCGAGAACCTAGTACAGATGTTTAATGTTTATCTTGGTGTGAGGTGCAGTATCACAAAGTTCACCAGAGAATTAAGGGATTAAAAAAAAAAAGGTTCTCCGTGGTACCTTTACTGTAAGGGGAACACTGTTGTAGAGTATGATGTAGAAACTTCGTGGGTTCTGCCAGAGGGATAACTGAAGAAGGATGCATCATGGGATAGCTAGCATATTATAAGGGATTAGCATTATAAGGGCGAGAAGAGCAATAAGAAGTACAAAAAAAGCAAAGCACGTTAGATTTCATGGAATATGAAATGTTTTATTGCTCATGTTTGCTTATTTATTTATTTATTTATGGATGTTGTGAATTATTACCCGCCCCCAGGGGGGAAGTGCTCTTCCTGAAGTATACAGTTATGTTAAATCAACTTCCTGTTCCTCTACAGACTCATCTGTCTTCCCTCCAGGCAAGAAAGTAATGAAACAGCGTTTCACACAGCAACAGGGACGTCCCAATAGCCAAAAAAAAAAAAGGAATTAAACATGGCAGACTTTTGTTGTTGTTTTAAGCCTGAACGGAAAGTCAGTCATGAAAAGGGGAAATTAAAAAATAAAATAAAATATTCACAGAAATAAAATCAGCAGCGTTTTTTTTTTTTTTATAAATGTGGCACCAGTTACATGCAGAACTTCATCAGCAGATGATGGTGTACTGTTCGATAGAGAGAGCGCACGCTGCTCCCCGTTTCACACTCCAGTACAGTGTGGACAAACTGTTCCATGTTAATCACCCACCTTTACGTGTACGTGTACGTGTGGGGGGGAACCAAAAACTCATGAGTCTGTTTGTGAGGAGGAAGCTGCTTGTGTTTGTGTGTGATGAAGGTGGGAATATTATATGTAATATTCATGTAAACACTTGTTTGATTATTCTGAACGATTTTCTAACACAAGTTCATCATCCAAAGACATTCAGCCTTTTCCATCACAGGTCTGAAAAAATCAGAGACTAAAAACTCAGGATTCTGAAAAGAGAAATTCTTTTAGAGCAGATCGTGAGACGTGTCCGTGTCATACAAATGCCCCAAATAATCATGACACATTTTTATTCACATCCTCCAAATATACGCTAAACAGATAAAAAAGTATGACGTGTTATTTAACGGGGCATGTTTTTATGCTCGATGGGTCATTTTATGAGTATTTAGTGTGAATTTATTTTATATTTTCGATAAGCAAGACTGGGTAAAGCTGATGGTCAAAGGCTAAATCACCAACTCTAGCTCTGAACTGTGCTTTTTTGTTTTTAATAATTTCAGATCTTATTCTCAGCAGGTTTTCTCCTGCTCTCGCTTTCCTCGTTCCGTCTCGGTCCATCCTCAGGTTCATGGTGTTGTTCCTCAGGCTGAGCTTAGAAATTTATCAGAGTAATTAGGAGACGTGGAGCCGCTGAGCGTCGAGGCCAGTGTGGTTCAGTAACGACAGCGTCGCCATGGCGAAGGACACGGGAAGATGTTTATCAATCTCTGTGCTGTTTTTTCTTTCCAGAAAATTCTGTAGAGGTTTTCACACGTGTCATGAATTTCTAACAGGATCTGAAAAGACGCGTAGCAGGAGAGCAATGTCCGAATACACACAGAGTCTGTGACTGAAAATAGGTTTTGTCTGGTCAGCACACACTCCGGGAAGCTTACTCGCATCTAGAACAACCCTGAGGACAAGAGCTGATTTCCATGCGCATTTTCCCAGTTATTCACAGCCTAGAGAGAGAAAAAAGGGGGAAAAAAAAAAAAAAGAAAATGCATCCATGAAGCCTCGAGTGTCCACACAAATTCAATTTCCTGTCATGCTGTCGGTGTGACCCTGAGGATTCAGATTGTGCTTAAAAGCTCATTTCGACCACCACAAACACGAATAAGACGCATGTCTCAGCAGATCCGCAGCGTCGAATCCTGAGAAGGCCTGCGATCTCCAGAGTCCTCAGCTCCTGCATAATTTCATCAGTGTGGTTTTTTTTTCTCCTGAATATAAACGCAGCCATATGTGTAAAAGCATTTCCTTTATCCTCATGAGAACATTTATTTTCTCTCACCTGTCTGTTTGAACACACGAAAACCCAGAATAGAAAGCAACCTCCTCTGTTCCCGTTTAACCCGAGCCACAGCGCTCGACTTCACACCAACATGATTACGGTGTTTGTTTTGAAATTCCCGACATGTCCTGTCTTCATGTTCATTCTTCATGTTAACACAAAGTCATTGATGATGAACAGCACACAGGTGGGATTCCAGATAACAGATGTGGATTAAAGCCTTGCTGGCCTCACTGTCTTAAAGGGATGCCTCAGCCTTCCCAGAATCCTCTGCACCAAGCAGCAAGTCATCATTTTCAACGCTAGCGATATTCCAAAAACAATCCACAGCAATTCAGTGACAGTTTGATCTTAGATCTTAAACTGTAACATAAAACTGAAGGCATTTTGTCAAACGTAGTTAGGTTTTAAATTCATTCCACCAATCCGTTCTATTTTCGTTTGGTTATGCGGCTGTAACGGACCAGAACCGGCCTCAACCATCTAGCAGGCGGCAGCGAAAGAAAGAAAAATCAAAGGAATATTTTATTCAGAGCTTCCACACATGGCACACAGATGAAGGAAATGTCTGAGCTGGGTTTCAAAAGGATCAGGAACGGTGAAGTTGCTGCACAGAGAGCTAACGGGGTCGCAATTCTATGCTTTTAAAACACACTGGCTCAAGATGCACAGCATGGGGCAGCACGGTGGTGTAGTGGTTAGCGCTGTCGCCTCACAGCAAGAAGGTCCGGGTTCGAGCCCCGTGGCCGGCGAGGGCC
>JAODLJ010000013.1:385183-399223 GCA_027576115.1 Cathorops melanopus
ATGGGTTAAGCCCATTTGAAATTCTGTTTGGACGAGTACCCAACACGGGGATAGGGCCAGCCCAAGGAACACTGCCGAACACTACACTGTGTGATGATGCAATGTTGAATTCCTGTGCAATGCTGTCCTCTGCTTTGAAATCTATCCACAGACAGGTAAAAGAAGCACTTCCCAAGCCTGCTGAGGGACCTCTGCATGATCTACAACCAGGGGATTGGATTGTGGTGAAGGACTTCCGATGAACCAAGTGGAAAAAGCCATGGTGGAATGGCCCATTCCAGGTCCTGCTCATGACCCCAATGGCAGTGAAGGTCACAGGCAGAGTGATGTGGATCCATGCTAGCCACTGCAGGAGGATTCCTGAACCAGCTGAGCAGGAGGAAAAGGAAGGCCTAAGTGACCTGGACGCTGACTAAAGTGTGTGAGGAAGAAAGGCACCACTGCATGAAATGGTGCGAGTATCACATCAATCACACATGCACCCTCAATAGAGAAGAGTATTTCAGTGTCTAGCCAATAGAGAAGTCTTAGGGTTTCAAGTTTCTCCAAGCCCTGGTGAGGTGCCCGCCCTCTGAGCACCAATACATGTCAAGAAGGGCAAGGGTTAACTCGGAGACATAGTTAACATAAAATGAAGGGGGTGAATCATTATAAGCTAGGTCCAGTCGTGGGCCTGAGCATCCTGATCCTGCTGGGGCTCACGGAAGGATTCGTGTGGTGGTCGATACAGGGAACCCAGACTGACAGAGTCAAAGACAGTTGATGGCATTGGTTCAGTGGATGGAAGACTCTGATTCTATCCACCATACCGGTCCTGGGCTTAGTGATTATGATGCTATGTTTGCTCCCTGTTTTCTGTCAATATTGTATGTCTGTGTTTCAGAGGCAGCTGACAAATATTGGTTACCAAATGGTGAAAATAGACCCAGACGACTTGCCTGACTGGCCTCCAAACCCACACAAAGACTATAACCCACCATTTGACGACATCAGCACAGCTGACATGAAATTAGCCCTAGCTTAAAACACTCTCATTTGTGGTTGTTTTCTGTTCTATTGTTTCCTGATCTATGTATATAGCTTGCTAGCATTAACTTAAGACGTCTGTGTCTTACAAAACAGCCTTAGCATTATCCCTGTACACTCAGTGACGTGTTAAGTCGAATCTCTCTGGGAACTCTTACCACTGAAATTGTGTACATTTCTTTCTTTTAGCAGTTATTATCCTGTAGGATAAAAAGGGGGGAAATGTGAAGGAAATTTAGTGAATGAGCGTTCCTATTCTGTGTTTCTGTGTGTTGAGCTCAAGTGGCCTAGTGTACTGAGAAGAGTTGTTTTCCCCACATGCTGTAATTGCCTTTCTGTGCCCTCGGCTGGTGATAAGCAGGGTGCCGGAGTTCCTGCACATCCCAGAGCACGCCAGGTGCACGCTTTAACAAAGCTTCATAGAAAATCTTGAGCCAATCGCATGAAGACGCGAGCAGTAAGCGAATGCCTTTAGAGTATAATAGATAACAGCCACTAAAACACAACTCGGAGTGCGTACTCTCGGCATCATCGGAAGTGGTGTCTTCTTCTTCATTTTCCTTTCCTACTTTTATATATCTGTTTTATATGATCTACTATAATGAATAACTGAAAAGACAACTGCTGAGTGTTCTGAAGTGTTTATTAGAAGTTTCCATTATAGTTATCTATTTGAGTTACTTGTGAAAAGGTTTGCACTTCCTGTGGTTTTGGAATTAAAAAAGCACGTCTCAATTTATTTTACAATTTAGCTGAAAAAAAAAATTGAAGATGATCAAATTGAAATGTGAGTGAATGTGGCAATGAGGGAAACGGAGAGAAGAGAAAAAAGTTGAAAGGTTTTGACCTGAGAGCCTCAGAGTTGTCAGGAAGATTGTGTGCGTGCATGTGTGGTGGGGGGGTGTCTTAATTAATATCGTAACATAATGAATTGTTTTGGAGATTGTATTATTTATCTTACATTTTTCTTTTCTTTATTCAGTCCTAAGAGTGCACAAACTTTTGCACTCAAAGATGTACCTGATTAGATTTATAAAAGTTAGTCATTAAATATATTTCAACTTCCGTTTACTCAAATCCAATTTTTTGACACTGTAATATATTTACATTGGGGTTTTTTTCTCCTTCATCAATACAAAAATACTTCAGTTGCAGCCCAGGATTAAAATTTTCAAATGAATCACAAATATTAGGATTGAAGGTGTGTGTGTTAAATACCTGGGTGTTTGTGCATTAAGATGGTAAAGGTAATCAGGTACAGTATCATCATCAAAGAGAGACGAATATTTCTGTTTAAAGTCTGACCTGAGAGTCTGTAACAACAAAGGACCTGAGAAAGAAAGAGAGAGAGAGAAAATGAATGAATGAATGTGTACTGTGCCTCACTTGAAAAAAAAATACTTGGGCACAACCCTGTGTGTGTGTGTGTGTGTGTGTACCCACCCAGTGGGCCTGCCAGTCTGAGCAGTGAGAGGGGGTTGAACAGGTTCATTGCTTTTCCCAGAGCCGTGGCCCACATGGGGATCCTGTCGTGGAACTCCTGCCCCTCGGGCCTTTCTGAGAATCCCCATGGCTCTACCAGGATCAGGTGCTTCACTCTGAACAGCCACACGCAGGGGGTTGGAGTATCACTGCACTGTTCTGAGTTCAGTTCGAATAACACTGAGTGCGTTAGTGTCCACTGTGGCAGAATTAACTGGCAGCACTTACGAAAGTGATCACTATAAAAAACAAGCTGTGATTGGGATTATAAAGATGATGTGATTATTTAAGTTGGTTGGTTGCTTTAGTTACCGGACTTGTGGTTGTTTTTAGCACCTCTCAAATCAAATTTGGACAGGAATATTCAAGAGTTTCTACGTGATTTGGGTGTGGCCACATTTCAGTATCCACATCAGTGATTTTGCATTCTGTAAAATGTTTTTATTCGCATTGTGCGATCTGTTGCCTGCCAGCTATTGTTTTAACCTTTGACTTTTTTAAGACTTCTGGCTCTCGTACTCATTTTGCACTTGTGCTATATGTTTTTTTTTTTTGTTTGTTTCTTTAATGCACCGTGTAGATTTTTGTAACATTGTGATGATTTTATACTGTAGCCTACAGTGGCTTGTGTAAGTAATCACCTCTTCCACAGTGTGCAGTGTAAACTGAAATGAAAAATCTGCAGGAAGGATAATAATGCTCAGTGTGATGCTACCACCACCATGCTTCACATGACCTTACCAACATGTCTTTTAGAGAACATTCAAGGGGGTGAATACTTGTGCAAGTCATTATATTTAGCTAAATCATGTCTTAGTTGTCTTTCACTGTTCTGAAATAACTGTGCTAGTCTATCTTGTCTATCAGTGCTTCATTACTTCCATTTCTCACCTGTGTGGGTGTGTCAGAGCGTACGCAGTGGAGACGAACGCTCCAAGGTCATGACCCAACAAAATCATAAGCTCCACCCCTACTGCCTCCCGCCACTCCTCCAGCGATTGGACAAACTTTTCCTCAGCTTCCTGGGCGTGGCTGCCTGCCGTGGGTCGGCTGCTCTGGCCGAAGCCCAGCAGGTCCAGAGCGTACACCGTTCTCCCGCTTAGAGCCAGAGCAGCCAGGTTCTTTACCCACAATCCCACTCCACCCCCAAACCCATGCAGCAGCACCACCGGGACATGAGAACTCTCAGAGTCGTGAGTCTCATTACAGCTCAGGGTCCAGATGTAGTTCCCATTAGATATCGGAACATGTCGTCGGCTGAAGCTGTGTGAGAGAGCTGAAGAATGACAAGTTACAGATTTATGTGGGGTTTTTTTCCACAATTTCAAAATTTTTTATTGTTAATGTCACATTTTCATTCATCATTTAACAAATGAATATGATTAAAATGTAGTACAGTTTTGTTGCAGTCCCAAAAAATTAGGCTGGACAAAGCCCGAGAGGTTCTCCGTGGACGCCGAAAACAGAGACTCCTATTAGAAAAGATTCTGAGTAGAAATTTTACTTGGAGCCTTTTTGGAAGCTGAGAAGCATCAATTACCTTTTCAGAGAACCATTGAAATGCTTTTTGTTTTAGGAGAGAGCACTGGGGGAAAAAAAAAACAGAATCCTGAAGATTCTTCAGTTGTCCTTCTAGTGGAACCCTGAAAGATTTTTTTTTTTTGACATATTCCTGTAAGAGCAGTGTTTCTCTTGCAGACAGAGTTCCAAGCAGAACCATTTCTTGGAAACTTGGAACACTTAATTATCCAATAAATCCAATTTAAAAAAAAAACCCTGAAAAAAAAAGTTTGTTTACTCTGGAACATGTCGAATCCTGAAGTGTTCTTTAGTCACCAATCTGTCAGAACCAGGACAGGTTTGATGTTGAACTGGACAATGAAGCTTTTCCATTTAGAACTTTTTTTTTTTTAAACAGAGAAGTCAGAGTCCCTCTGGGGGAACCCGGTATTCTTTATTTACATTCCGACTCTTTTATTTTATCTGACCAGAATGAATCATTTACTCTGATGTGATTTTATTTATATTTTTAACCATTTAATATAAATAACTTTGATATTTTAAAATGTTATTCACTTTTAGTTTCTAGATTTGTGTTTATTTATTTATCTAATCAGTTTATTTTCTTACACTGTTTATGTTTTTAAAGCAATAGTTATAAGTTTAAATTTATTGTTGCTTTTTTATATTTTTTTACGAGTCTTTGAACTAAATTTAAACTGTATTTCAGAACTGGTTTGTGTCTCCACTGATTCATTCTCACTCGTCCTGCAGGATGAGAGAGATGGTGATTTGCTCTCAGAGACACTCACGGCAGAGAATTCTGTCCTCGGCGTTTCTGAGATGAGACGGTGACGTGGGGCACCAGGAGGGCAACCAGCCAGAGAACCACCACCATCTGTCACATACACACAATCATACACCACCATCATACACCACCATCATCATCATACACCACCATCATCATACACCACCACCACCATCATACACCACCATCATCATCATCATACACCACCATCATCATCATACACCACCATCATACACCACCATCATTATCATACACCACCACCATCATACACCACCACCATCATACATCACCATCATACACCACCATCATCATCATATACCATCATACACCACCACCATCATCATACACCATCATATACCACCATCATCATCATCATACACCACCATCATCATACACCATCATATACCACCATACACCACCATCATCATACACCACCACCATCATCATACACCACCACCATCATACATCATCATCATCATCATACTCCATCATCATCATACACCATCATATACTATCATACACCACCACCATCATCATCATCATACACCATCATATACCACCATCATCATACACCACCACCACAATCATCATACACCATCATCATACCATACAAACACTTCCGATTTTATTAAGTGTGAAAATATAGACGTTTAATTAGGCAGCATCTTGTTTAAATACATAATTCAGTAGTGGACACATTAGTACACACACACACTGTCCTTACCTCTGTCTGCACACTGTATAGTCATGTCTCGCTCTGTCCATGTCCACTGTCATAAAGAATAAACCTCTCACCCAGTTCTGAAATATTTCCCTCCCAGTCCCACAGGAGCGTTCCTCATGATCCAGCCTCAGTGTTTTCTCCACTGTGCAAAAGGTTTAATTTTCTGTGTGACAGGTGACGATTTGTTTCTTTTGGGGGAAAAAATAACAATAAATGAACAATGAAGTAAAAGCTCCACTGCTAAATCTCAATAACTTTTTGGCATTGTTTAAATCTGGGTTTTGTAAAACAAATTGTGTTTATTGTAAGATGTAAGCTGTGGTGCAGTAACACTGTGAGAAATGATCCACAATACACAGAGAAAAAAAACAACTTCATTTCACTTGCATGAAGGTGAAATAACGACGATTGTTTTTGTAAAACAAAATGTCCTCCCTGGTGTATTCTTCTCTTTACTTTAATCCTCTGCACTTTATATTTATTTGTTTCTGAAAAAGACTTGAGTCTGAGTTGTCACCTCTCAGGACCAGAACATTCCTGCCGTACTACCAGCAGTTGATGGGGTTTCTGTCTTTTATGGTTCCATTTAGAGACCTAAAGATTGCATGTGGGAATTTTTGGAGATGACTGAAGGATAAACTTCTGAAAAGTGTTCCTGTGTGGCCCAGCGCCTGTCACTGTGGTTATCAACCTGCTGGTTTTAGTGTTTAGAAACGAGGGCTTGAAGCAGCTGATGATGATGTTCCACTCTTGCAGAGTTTTTCAGGAGATCTGCAGGATGAAGGACTTTAAAAAAAAAAAAGGCCCACTCATCTACTGGGTAAAGTGAGGGTGGGTAAGTGTGAGCTGTTTGGTTTGAACCCAAGGCTCCTGGGGGTTGTATTTGAGAAGAGCTTTGTTTAGTCATGTACTCCTAAATACCCCATGAACTCAAGGGAGGCTGAAGGTCCTGGTGGTTCAGTGGTCTGAGGCTCTGGTTTGTCCTGTCATTTGTTTATGTTGAATCCAGCAGCAGGTTGTTCAACATGAAAAGATAAATCTGTTAAACAAAGACTGCAGCGTTCTCTGGTGGCTCAGTGTGTGAAGTCTGGATGAATTTCAGTAGATGAGTCAGGGCTCAGGTTCTATTCAGGGTTGTTGCTTGTGTTGATAAATTATGCTGCATCAGCAGTTTTATATTGTAAATCGAAAAATAAGTCCCCTAAAAAAAGAAGCCTGTTGTGTTGACCCTGATGGCTGAGTGTGTAAAAGCTGTAGTAAGAGATGGGGTTCCAGCCCTGGTGTGAGTCAGATAAAGTTTCTGTAAGAGTGGTGTCTTTATTTATGATGTGTTCTGGCCTCTTGTGGAAGGGGAATAAGAAAGAAATGCAGTGCACTCACACTGTGAGCTGGTGGATCAGTGTGTAAAGGCTGTTGTGCTCTCTGTAGGTTAGATGTGGTTCAAACCCTGCTGTGGGTGAGAGCAGGCTTTGAGAAGAGTGTGATGTTTCTTTATAATTTATTCTTTCCCCTCTCTCTGTGGAGGGATAAAGTGAAAGATAAACCTCCTCCAAAAAGACTTGTGTCTTGTCAGCTCTGATAGCTCAGTGGACTAAGGGTCTCTACCTGTCTCAGTATAGAATCACGGTTTGAGACTCCCTCTGGGTTGGAGGTGTTGGACTCTGGTGGGACAGTTCTGGCAAAGAGAAAGAAAGAAAGAGAGAGAAAGTCCAGTCTGTCCCACCTGGGGCTCTGACAGAGGTGAAAACAGGGGTTATGCTGAAATGGACTATAAACCAATAGTAATTTTAGTGTGGTGTCTGTATAATGTATTTGTGTGTGGTGTTTGTATATGGTATTTGTGTGTGTATATATATGTGTGTGGTGTTTGTGTGTATATATGCATTTGTGTGTGGTTGTATATGGTGTTTGTGTGTGTTTGTGTGTATATATTTGTGTGGTGTTTGTGTGTATATATGTATTTGTGTGTGTGTGTATTTGTGTGTGGTGTTTGTACATGCTTTTGTGTGTGGTGTTTGTGTGTAGTGTTTGTGTATATATATTTGTGTGGTGTCTGTGGTGTTTGTATATGTGTGTGGTGTTTGTATATTTGTGTGGTGGTTGTGTGTGTATTTGTGTGTGGTGTTTGTATTTGTGTGTGGTGTTTGTATGTACGGTATATATGTTTTTGTGTGTGGTGTGTGGTGTTTGTATATGTGTGTGGTGTTTGTATGTACGGTATATATGTTTTTGTGTGTGTGTGTATATTATGTGTGCGCACTAGGTGTACATGTGTTTGGTATTTTAGTGCGTTTTAGTTTGTGTGTATTTCAGTGTGTTCTGTTAGTGTTTTAGTGCGTTCTTGTGTTCGTATTAAGTGTTTGTATGTCATGAGTATAAAATTAACATAACCCATTACAGTCTCCTCAGAATTAAGGGCTCAACACCTGGGATTCAAACCAGGATCCTTCAGTACAGCACCACTAAGGGCTCTAACCCACTGAACAAACTCCTGTTGAACAACAGTTCAGGGGTTGAATATTTATCCTCAACATTGTCATGATTATCATAAACTAAGAAAATAATCCAGGAACCTTTTCCTTAGTACCGAGACTTGAACCAAGAACCTTCAGAAGAAGGCCATCCTGGTCCCCAACTCAGTGAGCTAACACAGCCAGAGCCCACTCCAGATGAACTTGTAAAAAGCATTAAAGTTGCAGGGCATGTGTTCACACACTCAAGTTCTATTGAGGACTGAACCAAAACCCATGAGCTCAGGAATTGATTTTTTTTTTTAGAGGAAACCCAGTTGTTGTTTGACCTGAAGTATAATCAAGCTCTGTTTCCTCAAGTTCTATTAAATGCAATAAAGAAAGGTTTGATGAAAAAAGCACATCAACACAAAGTATTTAGAATATTTAAAGGCTTCCATCATACTCCAGATAATTTACGTGAAACGTTGAGACTTGTTTTTCGAGGGCGAGTTCTGTTCGCTTACAGATTCTGTGGAGATATTAACAGTGTGTTAAAACGGAGGTGTGTAAAAATAAAACTGGCGCGTTGTTTCTCAGCCACAGGCTGTTTAACAGGAAGTATGTGGCAGATTTGATCGGATAAAAATTCAATAGAAACATTCAGTTTATTTCACAGAGGCAGCGTCCAGGCCATTAGAACAGAACCCTGGTGTGTTCTCGGGCCGGGTGAGGTCTGGGAGCGAGCTTTACTTCAGAGTTCATGACCAAGAAAGTGCCGAGACTAAAGTTTCCCTCTTCACTGGACTTCTTTATGACGAATCTCAGCTTGACAAACACCTCAGACAAGAGATTTCAGTTCATCATGTCCACTGAGCAAAACTGATTCTTTTGATTCCTTTGCTGATTCGTTTATCTGATTCCGACTCATGGCTGTGAAAGATTTTTCACTTCACTGCAATATAATGGACCACATTTTGATGAACTTGGACAGGAAATGAAGCAATAAGGTCATCACCATCAGAGCAGAGTGACACTCACACCATCACAACCATCGTGTGAAATAAACGACACAGCAGAGTTGAACAAGTCATTAAACATTTATTGAATATGATTTAAGCCTTTTTTGCTGCAGTGGCTGCAGCTTTCTGGAGTTTCTTCACCTCGTGCTTGATGATCTTGTTCCTCTGTGGAAACAACACAAAGCAGAAGGTCAGATGGGACGGACGATGCATAAATCGGCAAAAACACTTGGCTTGGTGAGAGAAATATGACCCAGCACCAATCTATCCCCGTACTTCACATGAACAAATACACATTAAATCAGACACGGCGAACAAACAATGGAAACTCGCAGCCACTGATCTGCACTTGGCACTTAAGTTTAGAGTCTTCCTTTAAGATTTAAATAAACAAACAGGAAAGCCTGTGATGGATAACGCACCACCAAGTCCCACCTCTTTACCTTCATATTTTATGCTTTATAATTAATAACATGCTCTTGCAGTGCATTGTGGGTAACAGTCTCTCTGTCACTGGGTTTATGGTGTATGAACATGATTGGTCACAAGCTCTAAGACGTGTTTAAACATGTTCTCTTACCATTTTCTTGGCCTTCATGACCTTGAAGCGATCGAAGTCAGTCATCTTGGCCCTCTGTTAAAATCATCCAGAGGCACAGGTTCAAATCATTAAACATGTTTCTGATCATTTATGAGAACAAATCACACACGTCTTTTTTTTTTTACCTTTTCCCTGGCTTGGATTTTCTTGGCCCAGCTGCTCTCGGCCCACTTCTGGCTGATCTCGGCTTTCTCCCAGGCGCGCCTCACAAACTTCTGACGAGCGCTGTCGAAGATAAAGTAACAACGTCAGTGAGACTAGACTGGTGAGATTAAACACCCTTTAAGTGGCTTCAACACGATCCATAACAACACAACTCCACAATGACATCATAGAAAGGTTCAGTTGAAATATGTAACGCAGACTTTAAGAACCCTGACCGTCTCCACGCTGCTCAGTGACCGTGTGTGAAGGTCTCAGGGATGCGACTCGAACCGTTACAGTGCAGGTGAACGTGTTGATGCAATATGACCAGGAGAGAAAATGTATGTTGTGGAAGACAATAAAATGTGACAGGGTGGAAATAAATCCAGCACCGCTCTGATTCACCGATAAAAACTCATGGTAACATCATGGAAATGCAATGGAAAGTCATGAAGAGGTCTGAGATCAGCAAGTTAAAAAAAAACAAAACAAAAGCACACCAAGTTAATGAGTGTAACAGTGTGAAACTCTCGAGCGCACCAAGCGTATAAACTGTGTTGAGGAGAGTCACGACTGTAATGGAATAATGAACGAAACAGTGGAACAGAAACAAACAAATGCACAATTCCCATGTTAAAGTGTAACGGTGCAACGTAAAAGCGTAAATCAACCAAAACTCTTCTTTTTTAAAATCACATCCAAGTGAACAGTTATTTATTTGTCAAAGCTGGACTGCAGTCGCAGGACATCTCATCACTGTGTGGGTTATGAGGAAGACGAGCTGTCAAGAACACACCGACGTACGCTTTAGCTTTAAAAAAAAAAAACGGTGTGCGTTTGAATAAATATCATTCCTAAGTACTTGGATTTCTACAGCAAGAATAAAGAAGAGCCGAGTCGTAAACACTCGTGATTAATTCTTCACTGATCTGAGAGACCTGCACTTCAACATGGAATTTTAAAAAGCTGAAATTAAAAACACAGTGTTCAGCATGATTGATAAAATATTTTGACTCTCAGCTAAAATAAAATCTCCTGACCATGAAAACATTTTACAGTAATGCGCTCCTGCTGCCTTCCTTCTCATCTGTTCTTTCAATTCTTTCCAAATCTGATCATTCACTTTGAGTAAAAAGAATGGAGAGACTTTGAAAATAAAAAGACGTCATGATGGAGGTTGAGTGCAGGTGAAGAGCAAGATGGCGTCGTACCTGTGAGGAACTTTGATGACGTAATCGGTGAGCTGCATGCACTTGAAGGGCATGGCCTGCCTCCTGACACCAGTGCAGGGACCGTCCACCAGCGCCTGCGACACCAAACACCAGCGCACACGGTTACACAGCCTGCTCTTTCTGACCTCTGCCCCGTTCAGGACACACACCCTCAACCTCGGGTTCAAGCAGCAGGCGTTGTGTTTATATGCATCAGTTCTTACCCTGTTCTGATCAATCACATCTACGATGGCCACCAGTTTGCCTTCATGAGGACCAAAGGCGACGTAGGCGACGCGGCCGATTTCGACGAAGCGCTTGAACACCTGGTAAAGACGGGAAACACGATTAAACTCGCAGAAAACTGTTACAGACCCACTTTTATTTGCAGATGAACACGTCACAGTGCTGTAATCCACAGACATGTTTTCGAAGAGAGTGTGTTCGACTGGAGAAAACAGATGAAAAGAACAAACACTGTGTAGATGACTGTAAATTTACAGAAAAAGAGAGACATGATTTATCCTGAGTGATACTTTCTCTTGATAAACAAAACATGAATAAAATCTAAACCCAAACTGATAAACAAACGCTGGCGTGTCTGTAACACATTTTACCGAGAGTTAACGTCGCTGTAAAAACCTGCCAGTTATTTTATTCATCTTTTTTCTTGTCGGGGGGAAAAAATAAATAAATCGCATTCCTTATTGAAGCTTTCTGCTGTCTCGTCTTTTAAAGTGGTGTTATGTTTAATGAGGGCAAAATCATCACTGAACCCAGACCATGCTGATTAATTAGTTATTAAAAGGTTTTTTTATTATTATTGTTGTTAAAATATTTAGAGAAAAACTAAGCCGTGCTCTCTTGTTCACAGGGGATTGTGTTTCTGTTGCTCTGTGGCGCAACAAGTGAAGACTTTATTCCAGGTTAATGACTAAAAAGTTTCTGTATTCAGTTTTATTTTCAACTTCAGGAGAAAAATCATTTAAAATTATGCTAAACATCAGCTGTTCCTGCCTTGTGTTGTGGCATGAAGAGACTTTAACGGGAATAAGATGCAGAGACGTGTAAATACACCAGATTTATCACTAGACGAGTCAATATTGAGGTTATTTATTTTTATTTTCCCCAAATTTATGCAGATTTACACCTTCAAAGTCCAACCCGGCGCGAGCCCTGTGCGTCAGCCATGCTAGCTCCCGATGCTAACTGTGAGTAACGCTTACAAACTCTCAACTTCCGAAGAAAACAACCCGTCTTACCGAGTAAACTCGGCTGGGTGAGCGAGCGAGTGGTTTATTGGGTGAGTTATGTATTTATTGAGTGGTTTATTGAGTTATGTATTGAGTTATGTATTGAGTTATGTATTGAGTGCGGGATCTGATCTGATCACACTGGGCCTCACTCTCTGCAGCCACCACGCTGCGCGCGACCGCATTAAACACCCGAAATTCCTCTCAATACCTCAAAAAACACTCCATAAATCAACACAAAACCCTCAACCACAGTTTACTTTCTGCGATTTAAACACACGTGCGTGACAAAATACAAAAGCGATCAACTTTTCCTCGAATTCGTGCTCAGTTTCTGTCCAGACACTCACCATGATGGCAGCCCGTGCGAGAAAAAGACCGCTGCAGCTTCCGGCCCAGCCCGATACTGCTTCCGCTCAGCACTGCGCATGCGTTAACCATTCACGTGCACTTTGCGAGAGTCTGAGCCCTGTTGAGTGCACTGCACTGTTTTTAGACACACTGGAACTTTATAATAGGTTTAAAACAGATTATTCTCCACAATATCACATGACTGAGTTATTGATTTAAACTATTTTGTAATATTGAGCATGAGATTATTTCTCTGTAAAAGTCCATCTGTTTGCGTGCCCATTTGCTTTTTGTGTTGTTTATTTTTTTGATTTTCTTGTATTATTGGGGAAAAACGCAGAAGGAAAAAATGCAGCGTGTTTTCAGAGATGGCGTTAAAAAAAAAAGGAGATGCAGTTCCGTGTTCTCAGCACTAGATGGAGCCTAAACGTCATATTTACAGAAGCCCCTGAAAATGATATGGTTCACGCAGACACGTGGAAAATTGTGATGTTGATTTGGCATTTCTGCTTCCGCCGGCTCGTTGGTCTAGGGGTATGATTCTCGCTTAGGGTGCGAGAGGTCCCGGGTTCAAATCCCGGACGAGCCCAGACTTTTCTACATGTGATATACGAATCTCTCTCTGTGTGTGTGTAAATAGAGTATAATATCAAAAGTTAACACTCCTGCAGGTTTTTGGTGATGTAAAAATTAAATAATGTCAGACCTTTTACCACATGTAATGTTAAAACTGACACCTTTCAATCAGCATGCTATCAGAATTGTACTAATTTTTCCATTTAATTTCACTATTCTTACTATCATGCTGTCGTAACTCTCATTTCATAGACACCTCAACAAATTTCATAAATAATCACTGCAGTTGAGTCAGTCAGTCTCTCTCTCTCTTTCTCTCTCGCTCGCTGTGAAATGCAAAACCATCAACTCTTACACACATTTCTGTTCCATATCCGAAGAGTCTCACCATACATGGAGATGCATGGACGTAGCAGGTGTGGTAGAGAAGGATATGAAATGGAGATGAAAGATCTGCTGTAGCGACCCCTAATCGGGAGCAGTAAGAGGAAAGATCTGAAGAGTCTCCCCATGATGGCAGATCATCATTAAAATAGGTTCTCTTGACAGAATATTAAATTGTTACTTTATAAAATTAAAAAAAAAAATGGATTATTGTTTTCTTGACAGCGCAAACCGTCCGGCGCCTCAGGAGGGGAAAGCAGTACTCTGCCAACACTGTTTACAGTGCGGGTGGGGAGCTGTTGACCTCACCTGGGGATATTGTCGGGCAGTGGAAGGAATACTTCAAGGATCTCCTCAATCCCACCGTCACGCCTTCCATTGAGGAAGCAGAGGCTGATGACTCAGAGGTGGACTCATCCATTACACAAGCCGAAGTCACTGAGGTGGTTTGCAAGCTCCTCGGTGGCAAGGCACCGGGGGTGGATGAGATCCGCCCTGAGTATCTCAA
>JAODLJ010000013.1:623264-634913 GCA_027576115.1 Cathorops melanopus
GTTACCGGTATAAGATTATTTAATTTGCTTCAGAATGTGATTGTCTCAGTTCATCTGATTATTTAATTAGCCTTTTAAGTTTTATCAGTGAAAATTCATGCATGTTGCATAAGTTATAACGCCTATCCTGTTTTAATGAGAGTCACATGAGACTGTCTGTTCAATTCCATCTAGTTCTCTAGATGGCTTTGTTTTGTAAGGTGGGGGCCTCTGTGGCCGACGTGTTACTATCAGATTCACTTTCTGATGGTTCGAACTGATACGGTTCTACGTGTATAGCAGTAGCATGTAAACACACTCCAATTTCAGGACTTTCACAGTAAAGTGTATTACTATCTGAGGAATCCGATGAATCTCCAATAAATCCGAAAGAAGAGGCCATTGCAACCGCTCTCGCCTGCAGAGTCTGGCTTTGGTCTATAGCTGTCAAAGGCCTTCCTTGGCCTTAAAACCAGTTACCGCTGTGACGTCATGCACTCAGGGCTGGCTGGCTCAGCAGGGCAGCTCAAATGCCAACTTTACGGTCGAATTTAACTCTCAAAAATATATATTTTTTAATTCCCATTTATGCATCATACAAGAGTCAGGGATGGAGATACTATCCACTCAGAAATGTGTTTAAAAATAAAGGTTCTGCATATCTGCTTTAACCACTTTGCCCCGCTGATAAAAAGCATCCCCATATGATGTAGTACATGATGCTACCACCACCATGCTTCACTGTGGGGATGGTTTTCTCAGGGTGGTGATTGGTCTTGGGTTTTCCCTAAACCTAGCACTTTGTGCCAAGGTCAAAATGTTCAATTTTACCGTTATTTCTCCAATATGCCCAGTTGCTTTATTCTCACCACTCTTCCACAAGGCCCAGCTTGTGGAGTGTCCATGGTCTGGGTTCTGTTTGTCCTCTGAACAGCTTCTTCCATCTGAGCTGATGATCGCTCTCACTCCTTCAGAGTTAACCTTGGCCTTTTGATTGCTTTTCTGACTAATTGAGATTTTCAGTGTGCAGTTGGGTCCAAACAATTGACAGGTACTGTCCAAATCTTGGTATTTATGCACAGTCTGACATGTGCAAATCATATCACTGCTTAGACAGCAGTACGAAATCTTCTTCAGAAAACAGATAATGTTACATTTGCTACTTATTTCTGTTAATTACCATGTTGAGTGATCATGTCTGGTCAGACAAAAAAAAAAAACAAAAAAAACCCAGCTCTTTCCTGTGGGTGAATGGAATTTTGAGCACCAGCCGTCATTTCTTCCAGCAAAGCGGACCCCTGTATGTACGCCAATAAAAATGACTGATTTAGGAGGAGCGTCTGCCATCGAGAGGAGGCAAATCTGAGACAGATAGAGAGATAGTGAGGATGTGAGAGCTCACTAATAGGCCCTCGACAAGATGCCAGCTCATTTTTCACATCATGTCATCTGTAAGGGTTGAAATAAAAGTAATGGCCAGATCCTTCTCTGCCATTACAGCTCCGGCAGTTCAGCATTTATTTGTGTTGACTGGTGCGGGCTTAGCGGCGTGACAGAATCATAGACCCGAGATCAGACACTGCCATGATGTTCAGCACTGTTCAGGCACTGACAGGTCCCCCGCTCATCTCCTCAGCTCGCAGCGGGAGCGTTGGCGACTAACGCTGCGTCATATCAAATGCAGCCATCTGACACGATAACGGATCTGGCACGCCGCAGACGTGACCCAGTCTGTCTTTTGTAATCGGTTGACAGACAGAAGCTTGGAAATAAGAGGGTTTGTTCAGTTTCATGTAGTAAAAATTAGTGTCAGTCAAAGTTAAGTGCCTGTTTTTGACCAGACAGAGGAACGCCAAGGAAGTTTACTGTCAGTGTTATTCAGAGACCAGGCTAGTAAACTAGGTGGAAAATGATTTATGAGGAGAAAAAAAATGCTTCTTATTTTCTCTGAAGAATCAGCTTTAAATCTACTTTTCAAAGCTTAGCCTATTTCTACTATCATTTAAGCTGATGTGAAATGAAAGACCTCTTTCTTCCTCTTTTACTGATTCAACAAAATAAAAAAAAACAATTGTACTTCTCATATGTAAGACTTCCATTGTTAATATTTGATGAGCAAACGTGGTGCTTCTTCGTACTGAAACCAAGCTACTGATGAGTATATTGGGCTAGTAGCACCAGCAGCAAACCTATTATCTAATTTTACGAGCTAGTTTAGTTTAACTAGCCACATTTTCTCGCAGTAATATGCATGGAAGGTGTGGACGCTTGTAACAGACTGAGTATTGATGCAGTGTTGGTGTACTCTATTTCAGTTTGGAAATACACAATGTTCGGTGTATTTTAAATCCATCCATTTTTACCTCTGCCAACTTTGTTGTCAGAGGTTATGTCTTTGCCTCTGTTTGTTTGTTTTTGCTCCCAATGTAACTCATAAATTAGTGAACGGGTTTTGATGAAATTTGGAGGAAAGGTGAGCCATGGGCCAAGGAACAATTGATTAAATTCTGATGCAAATCGGGATATGTATGTGGATCCAGTATCTTAATTTTCTCTTCCCAACATAACTCAAAAAGTACTGAACAGATTTGGGTGAAATTTGGTGTACAGTTTTAATATTATCCTAGGTTCAAGTAATTTGATTTTGATGTTGATAATATGTGACTTGGCAGAGGTATGCACTTATCAAGTGCCCTTTTAGTTTCTGTTTGTTACGTACGTACGTACGTACGTACGTATGATCCGCGTCACGAGTGACGATCGGAGTCTCTTGCATAGTGCCGCTCTCTACGTCTACGACTACGAGCAGCCAGAGAACTTTCGCAAATCTGCTTGCCGGTGTGAAGCTTAGTGCACCAGGTGTTACGGTCCATGGAAAGATCGTCCCAAGAAGAGGCGTCTAGCCCAAAGGCTTTCAAATCCTCCTTAGCACAATCTTTCCAGTGCTTCTTTGGGCGCCCCAGTCCCTTTTGCCAGTTGCCAACTCACTGAAGAGGATTTGTTTGGGGATACGGTGGTTGGCCATACGACAAACATGACCAAGCCAGCGGAGGCGGTTTGAGCGAATTATGGTCTCAATAAAAGAAGACTTTGCCCTGTGTAGAACGTCCAGATTTGACACTTTGTGCCACCAACGGATCTTCAATATCTGGCGTAGGGAGCATTGATGGAAAGCTTCTAAGCTTCTGAGATGGTGAGAAAGCGTCGGCCAAGTCTCACTGCCATATAGCAGGGAAGGGAGAACCATAGCTTTGTAGACCGTTAACTTAGTGGACAGGGTGAGTCCTTCGCGATACCAAACTCTTGACCCCAAGGATTTGAAGGCAGCAGCACCCCGGGATATTCTGTATCTAAGTTCTGAGTCCAGTGAGCCATCGTCGGACATCACACCACCAAGGTATGTAAACTTGTTGGCACGTTTGAGGATCTGACCATCAAGATCTATGGCGGGTGGTTCAGTGCAGCCAACGTGGAGTACCTCCGTTTTAGGCTTGCTGATCGTAAGGCCCCATTCTTTACAGGATTGGTTTAGAACAGAAGCACCACTCTGTAGGGAGCTAGCACTGTGTGTAACTAACGCAGCGTCATCCGCACACAAGAGATCGTCTTGCTTTGATAATGCTGTGGACCTTGACTTCAAGCGACGTAAGTCGAAGAGTCGGCCGTCCAGTTTGTAACGGATGGAGATGCCGAACTCAGGAAATGCTCTATGGGCGTGGCGCAGAACAAACGTGAAGAAGAGAATAAACAGGGATGGGGCTAGGATACAGCCTTGACGCAAACCTTTTGATACTTCAAAATCATCTGTTAGTACACCACTCAGAGAGACGCGAGCGTGCAAAAATACAACATAGCGACACTAAAATGGTTTCCACAAATCTACGTTTCGGTGCCTGGATTCCAGATGTTTCTGTGAATTGTAGCAAATCATTTGCTTCTTGTTTCCTTTGTTTTCACCTGTCTGTAAAAAAATAGCTCAGAGGCTAATGTGTGTGTAACCGCCAGTGACTTCGTGTGCGGCGACATCACGGGCATTCTTATTCTCCCTTCATGTTGGACTGAGGGCAGACTGGACACTACAGTGACTCACTGTCGCCTCTTGAAGTCCAAAGTGGTATTACGAGATGAACAGTGCGTCCTGTCTCGGGGGAGCTGGTTAGCATGCTAACTTCAGGAGACGTCTCATCTCTGCAACACGATACGGAGACGTCTTTGACATAATTATTTCTTCATAGAATTATTTCACATTCTGTTGAGAACTTTAGTTCATTTTATTGAATGTTTTCAACTAAAATTCTTACAAATCCTTAAACATAGCACCTTTAAAAATGTAAATATTTAAATTACAGTAGATGGACAGTGTTGTAAAAATGATTGACATTCTTTGAAAGTATATAAACCTTATTTATATTATTGTTTCACTGATTTAAAAAAAAAAGAAAAAAATTACACTGATGTGGCATAACCTGAGATCTAAAATCCAAAATAATGTTTTTAATTAATTAATTTTTGAACTCAAAAACATAATTAAATTATTAGTTTAACATTTCACCAGGTGTCTGTCTTAAGGTTTAAATATATGTCTCTTTTTTAATGCCTAAGTAACATCATCATCATCATCATCATTTCACTGCAGGCACGGAGACGACCACCAACCTGAACCAGAAACTCTACTACCATGTGATCGGCACCAGCCAGTCAGAGGATGTGTTGGTGGCTGAGTTCCCAGAGCATCCGAAATGGCACAGCAGTGTCACTGTGAGAGAAACAGCACTGTCACATGACCTCACGTCATGAAAAAGGACACACCCCCTTTTTCACCTAAATTTATACAAACCAGCGACAGAAACAAGGAGAGAGAGAGACCGATTACTGACCGTGGGCTTCGTTTATTCAGTTGGATATGAATAGATTTATTCATAAATCGTTCATAGGAGAAATTTAATATTCATGAAAATCCTATAAGTTTTGAAAAATTGTTCATATCCGGCTCGTGCTCCTGAGCGTGTAAATTTACACGTAATCAAACTAACTTAAAAAACCTCGACCTGAACGACTTCAGATCATATAAGCTGCATGGATTACTGCACTTTTATATCTGGAATATACTCTGGAGTTTAAACTGTTTCTTTTTATGGAGTTTACAGCGTTTAGCCGACGCCCTGATCCACTCATGCCAGTTCACGACATCAGAGACCAAGAGCAACATCTGGAACATTCAGCATATCTAAAAATAAAGAAAGTGAGCTGAAACAAGCCCATAAATTAAGACGAATAAAACTAATTTAGTTATGATACCAAACGGCGGTTGGTCTCTCTGCGCACAGCCGTGAGCCGTAAACAAACACCTCAGCTGATGGAGGATTTAGCGCGCACTTCTTCCTCTTCTTCTTACTATTCTTATTAATGCTCATATTATATACTATTACGTATTTTTATTGGCAGAGAAGTGAGTCAGAATAACTGCTGCTTCTGTTTTTCAGCTTTTACCCTGATCACTCATTTCGTGCTCCCACCTGCCTGTACACTTTACCTTTAATGGACTTTTATGGGCGTCACGACATGCAAATGAGCCGTGTCTTTACACTTTCAGAGGAAATCAGGGTTTTTGAAATGTTTGTAAATCCAGCTGAATATTTCAGTTCAGTCCAGCTGAGACAAATACTTACACACAACTTTACTAAAAGAAGATTTACAGAGTTCAGGTTGATCACATGACCTCAGCGCGATCTGATTTATTGCATTAACTATGAGTTTAATCACATATTAAATTCTGTGAACATTTACTCGTGAAGTTTGTAATTATTTGATGAGCAATAAACTAGGTTTAACATCTACAAATCAACACACACACCATGTAACTTTACATTATTGTGCAGTGTATCATGATTAACATGAAGGATAATAAAAATGAAAAATAATTTCCAAATCATGGAATGTAATAGTATGAAGTATTGACACTCACTCTGTGTGTGTGTGTGTGTGTGTGTACAGATCTCAGATGATGGACGTTATGCCGTGTTGTCCATCACTGAAGGTTGTGAGCCTGTAAACCAGTTGTGGTACTGCGACTTACACCAGCTTCCTAACGGCATCTCAGGTGTGTGTGTGTGTTTATTCTCCACCAAGCAACACGTGGAAAAGGGAACAGTGTATGTCGGACACTCAGACAAAACCACGCTGATGAACCCTGTTTAACGATAATGAGCTGCTAGTGGAGAACAAGACACGCCCCCAGGGGCGGGGCATATACATTCTAGATAGCATTTTATTGGACGATCCTGAACTTTAGCACGAATCATCAAAATGATGAACGAAAGTTAAAAGGAGAATATCTTCAAAAGGAGACAGATATTTACTCTCGTTATGGTGTTTATTTTAATATTCAAGTTCTGAGTAAGGAGTACTGTGAATATTGAGTAATTTATTTTCTACTTCCACATTTTTACTTAACAGTTTATCTGGGTGGCCTTTCATTTTATTGAGTCATTATTTTTAAGGAAGAGCACTTTTACTTGAGAAAGGGTTTTGGTGTCGGGGTACAGCAGGGCGTTCAGGCTGTGGGTTCGTGTTCGTTCAGTGACGAGAGCAGCAGCGAGGTCTGGCACATTATATTAAAATACACATTAAACGTTCCAGTGTCTCGAGATGAAGATAAATATCTTGACGATGTTGCGAGTGACAGTCGTCATGCTCATGAGTTATTCTTGAACAGAGAAGAAGTGGATCAGTCTGACTTCTGCCCCCTACTGGACACATTATGTTACACGCACCTGACCCCTCACACAGCTGCAGACGGATAAACACGGCGTTTCTCATCACTGACCTCGTCTGAAAGTGATCGGAGTGAAGAGATGAAATGGATCGTGCGTGATGAGGCGGAGGTGAACATCATGTCTGCGTGTCTCTTACTGTGCAGGTTTGTTGCCGTGGGTGAAGCTGGTGGAAACGTTCGAGGCGCAGTATTCCTACGTGACCAACGAGGGCACCGTGTTCACGTTCCGCACGAACCTGGACGCTCCGCGGTACCGTGTCATCAACATCGACCTGCAGAAGCCCGAGAGGGAGAACTGGAGCACGCTGATCCCTCAGCACCACAAAGACGTCCTGGGTAATTTCTCACACACACAGAGGTAGACTGAGAGAGAGAAATTTCGGAGCACCTCCTTTTCCTAAAAGACTTAGCTAGTTGCTCATTTCCCAAACACACACACTTCCTCTTTTCAGAACTGATTTCCTAACTCCTGTTTCAAGTGAAAATGATGAAAAAGCCTCTGTAGTGCTGATTTGGTTGACTTTTTTCTCAGATGATGTGACTCAGAACTCAGGACTTTCACTGGCTTGTGTTTCTCTGAATGGAAAAGAGGAAATGAGTAGCATGAATTCAACCGGTGTGGATTCTGGATAACGATGGGTTTTGACATGCACACCATGCTGACGCTAATGTTCCCGCAAACGCTGAAGTATGACATTGGAGCTCGCAGTGTGTTATGAAAGCGAGCTCGTCCATCACAGCGTCTTTAACAGCGGTCACAGCGCGTTGTTTGGCCCAGCGTGCTTCCCGTCATTCTGTAGATAATGATGCGTACGTGAAGAAACTGAACAAACAAAGATGTGAAAAAAAATTTAACCTACAGAACTGGAAATGTTTTTTGTTCATCTGTTTGTTTGTTTTCATAAATCTGCTTTTCTTCTTGGGGGTTTAGTTAATCATGTGTTATTAATCTGGCTTTGGGAATCTAGTTTTGTCAAACTTTCTTTCTCCAACAATCTTTTGTTCATCTGTCTTCTGAACTCACGGTTTTAATGTTTCCATGAATCTGAATTTATTCATCTGCTTTTGTTGATCTGGATTTGCTCACGTCTTTGTTAACCGAGGTCTGCGATATGTTTTTCTTTAAACCTGGCTCTGTTAATCCGTCTTTGTCAATCTGGATTTGTTAAAGGTACAATCATCAAGATTTTTCATTTCTTACTCGCACAAATAAAATGAGAAGTTATGTTGAAATGATAAATAATAATAGTTAAAGCCATTGTCTCAGAACAAATACCGTCCGGTCCGGATTTTTTGTTTGTATTGGCTTCTTGTCAGTTATTTTATAGACACGCCCCCAACGCCCTTTACATCTTCACAAATCATTCTGAAGAGAAGTTGCACAGTTTTCAAGCTGTAACTCTGCTTTCAAGCAGCTGAATGTCTGCATACACGCTAGTTAGCATGCGAACTCGAAAAGTTTGGGGCGGAGCTTTGTGTACATTTTGGGGGGGGGGGGGTCAATGAGTAAAAAATGTTAACTCTTTTAACTCCGCCCAGTTCACAGCGAGAGACCTTTATTTTTCAGAAATCCAGTCTAATGCACCTTTAATCTGTCTTTGTTAATCTTGCTCTTGTTAAATGATTTCCCGGTAGGGTTTGTGGAATGCGTCAATCAGAACTTCCTGCTTGTGAATTACGTCCGTGACGTGAAGGACACGCTCCAGCTGTACGAACTCTCAACCGGACACTGGATTCGTGAGCTGCCGTTAGACGTGGGCACGGTGGCGGGGCTCAGCTCCAAGAAGAAATACGCCGACATCTTCTACAAGTTCACCTCCTTCACCACACCCGGTGGAGTGCATCATTCACCTTCATCACCATCATCATTATAATAACAGCTTCCTGATGATGCTTTTAAATTAATTACACATTCTTAGGGTTCTTTGAATTAAGTCCACACACGAGAGAATAAAGCAGCCAAATTACAGACAGTTATTTCGTTGTTTTATTAAAACAGTGAAGTTAAATCCAGTTATTGGTGTTTTTAAGCTTCATCCATCCTCTGTTCCCTCCCCTGTTTAATGCGTGTACAATACAAAATTAAAGTGTGTTCTTAATCTGTGTGTGTAAAACTTTCACCTGCAGGAATCATCTATCACTATGACGTGAGCAAACCGGACGCAGAGCCCACAGTGTTCAGACAGGTGGAGGTGAAGGGCGTGCAGGTCTCTGATTATCAGACCAGCCAGGTACACACACACACACACACACACACACACACACACACACACACAAAATTCTTGTCTTTGGCGGATCTGTATTCCATGATTATAACTGATATAATCGAATTATAATTTCATTGTTTCAGTCATGTTACATTCCAAAAAAACCACAAAGTTCCACAAGGTTCCATTGCTGCCTACATTTATGTAATGTCAGAAATTATGAAATTATTAGTTTTTTTTTATTACTACTCATTCACTGAATACTAAAAAAAAAAACCCCTACAAATATCGCAATAGTTTTTCATAATTAAACCATTTTTTCTCCATCTTTACTCATCACAGTTTTAAATATATGATAATAAATTCATGATTTATTATTTTTGCCATGTTTTAAAACTTATTTCATGCTTCTTACATTTTTTTCTTGCCCAGAGCTTTTAGCCCCTGAGCTGCTCTAATTGGACGCCATAAATGTTTTCATTGGAATTGTGTTTCTCCACACAGACTGCAGGGGGCAGTAAACTTAACTGGCCATTAATTTCAACTCTCTCCACTCTTCTGTGTGCGTGTTGCAGGTTTTCTATCCTAGTAAAGACGGCACAAAGATCCCGATGTTCCTGGTTCACACTCGCAGTTTACAGAAGGACGGCTCACACCCCGTGTTTCTGTACGGATACGGAGGCTTCGAGAACGCCATTCAACCTTTCTACAAGTGTGTATTCTACACTAACACACACACACACACACACACACACACGTGTTTGAATAAAACATTGGCAACATTGCAACTGCAACTCTCTCTCTGTGTGTGTGTGTGTGTGTGTGTACAGTACAGCTAACCTGCTGTTCATCAGACACCTGGGTGGGATTCTTGCTGTGGCCAACATCCGAGGAGGAGGAGAATACGGTCAGACGTGGCACAAAGGTACACACAACCTCTGGTGGTCCAACAGAAACAGTGTCCTTCTGATCTGAAGTTCTTCAATCGTGCACCAGAGTGACGAGGCTCATGTCGCTAACATGTTATAGCGTCCAGTTTAGCATGGAGCACTAAATCATCACATAGGTCATTTAAAGTGGGCGTATCAGCGATAAAACATTTCATCAATCAGCAGAATAAATGTCGTAAATATGAACTTTAATCGTATCATAATAGACAATCCCACCTTTAAACTTTAGGCCACGCCTCCTACCTGAATGACATGCTACCTGTGCAGTGACACCGCGGTGTGCAGTTTTAATCTTACAGAAGTGTGCTGTTCTCAACACTAAGGAAGAAATAAGAGTGAAATATTTGAAGAGTAAAATAACCGTCTTTATATGATTTAATAATAATATGATTTCTGCATTGACTCGGACTCATCTTAGATTTATTGACATTTCTATTCAGACACGTTCGTTTTTTTCTTTTCACAAACGCAAAATTAGACAGGAAGTAATTACTTCTTGTAGAAAACAGCCTCAGCATCGTAACACATGAACCAAGACAACTCAATGCCCTGCACTCTCGGTCTTGACTCAGTCTCCTGGTCTTGGACTTCAGAATAACGGTCGAAACTCCAGCCCTGTATTTTAATCATCAAACGAGCTGTGCTCAACATGATCTGCTTTATAAAACCTCCAGCCCACTAGGGGGCAGTGGAGATACAGATCAGATCTGCAAGGAGTTAAAAACACTTTTTTTTTCATGTTTGTTTAGGAAAATAAGGAAAAATGAAGCATAATGTAAACCAGCATGAATAAATCAAATTTAGTAACAGCTACAACAAAGGATTATTTAAAAGCTAAAGCACTGAATATTAGAATATTTAGTAAATTTTCCACAAACCTCCAGCCCGATTCCATACCATCAATACGCTCATCTACATTTGCAGCAAGTAAAATTGTGACGTCTGATAGATATTATTATTTATTAAAGGTCAAAAATCATTCAACATGTTCATCAATAACTGACCACAGGAATTTATACAGGAAACATTTACATTAATATCATCCAAAATATTTATTTACATGACGCAGATGTAAATTACTTTAGCTGGTAATTTGCATAAAAACTTGACAGAACCTTTAATAACAATTTGCATTCTTTATCAACTGCTAAATTTCTCCCTCTGCTTCCTTGGCTGATGACCAAAAATAATAAAATAGTTTGAAATGGTCACACCCACAGAAACACCTAAAACTAATCCCTTGGTTGAATTCTCTCCCAGTACAGAGATATAATCCCCATCACGTTTGAGTGGGAAATGAACTGATACAGATGTGTGACTCACTCAGTAACAATGTCAGTCACACATCAGTTCATCTGTTTTTTTACATACGACTCACTAAACAGGCCATCATGGAGAAAAGATTAATCTGATAACCGACCAGAGAAAACATACAAAAAAGGAAAGTAAATGCAATTACAGTGGAAAAAAAAAAAAACGTTTGTGTTTCTGGTACGACGTTTCCAGTGCAGAAGTGCACTAAAACAACAACAACAACAAAAAACCCTCTCTAAATATGCTGCAAGATCAGTTTTTAAATCTGACCAAAACTGTTTCAGAGACAAAGGGATCATAATTAACTGGATCTACAGTGCCTTGCAAAAGTATTCATACCCCTTGAATTTTTTCACATTTTTCCACCTTACAACCACGAACTTAAACGTTTTTTATTGAGATTTTATGTGATAGACCAACACAG
>JAODLJ010000013.1:651639-668189 GCA_027576115.1 Cathorops melanopus
AAAACCATATAGTTTACTGACTGAGTATATTTAGTGGGGTACCCCCACAGTACCCAGTTTCTGAGACAGACCCATATATTAAATATATATATAGAAAGAAAGAAAGAAAGAAAGAAAGAAAGAAAGAAAGGTGTGTATCTAAACAAGGTTTGGGATGATTGATGTTTGTATCAGGAATCACAATGAATGTCTTCATTCTTAAAACATGCAGTTTATAATTTTATAAAGGAGTTTAATGACAGATCATCACTCCCTACAGTCCTGACTTCAGCTTTGCAAACATTTCTTACCTTATCAACAGGTAATTAATTAAAAAAAAAAAAACCCTGATAAAAGTTAATCGCAGCCACAGATCACTGATAAGCAGCTTCTGGTACTTTTTCTGCTGTAATGATGTAGTGTGTACATGACGGGACTTATATCTATCTGGCCACGCCCCTTCTCCCAAAACCCCTCCCACTTTTACAGGTAGCATGTATACATGTGAAGGGAACTGGAGCAGGATACGGATCATTATGGATTTGTAACACCGTTCAGTTTGGAAAGTAACGTCATTTTACTCAATCTGTAAATTATTTTCCCCGAAGGCAAGACACAACCACAAAGGCGAACTCCTCTGGAATGTTCTGCAGAAACATTTCCACGCCAATGAAATCAGAGTAAAGATGAAACAAGCCCAAAAGGTGTGTGGTTTTTTTTTTAATAACACGTTTCAATATTCCAACATCCATCATCCGTTTGTCGAACAGGTAAAAATCATCAAGGAGGAAAAAATGTTGCTCTCAAGAAAAGAAATTTATTACTGAGTAATCATCCAAATCACCGAGTCTGTGAGCTACGTTACAAATCCAAACAACTGAACACAGTGAAGATTAGATTCAGATCATATTCAACACGTCGTCTCTCCAAAACAAATTATAAAAATAGATTGCATTTTCAGGTACATATTTACAGTATCAAACAGAGAGCATGATGGGAAATGAAACACATTTCGTGTGTGTGTGTGTGTGTGTGTGTGTGTGTATATAGAGTGAAAGCTCTTGTCGGCATCACAAACCACATGTTCCAGTTTTTACTGAAGCAGAATGAACAAGGACACGAACAGAAAATCAGCGTTTTAGGGACCGCTGGATTCTCACTCGTCTCCTCACACTGTCTGATTTAAACCGTTTCTCGTGTACATAGCAAAGAGTCAACATTTTATAACCGCAGCATGTTACAATGATCATTTACGTGCTTTCTGATGCATAAATATTCATATTAGAGACAGAGACAGTGTTATACTCGTACACGATTCCTGTCCATGACATAAAACATCCCCCAAAATATTTAGACTGAAGAACAAACACACACTGATGTCTGGATCACAGAGCACGTGTGGAAAAACTGGATGAAAAATGAATGTAAGAACCGAGTGAAACTCGTGAAGTGAATTTACGGACTGATTTTCTCAGGAAAAAGCCCAAAAAGAATCAGAAAGAAAACAAGCTTTAAAATTAATACAAGTTTGGGGGGGATGGGGGTACTTACTTTTGGAAAAGGGGTTTTTAAACAGTACTAGAGAACTAAATCCTGTCCAAGGCTCTAATATGTCAAATGTTTCTCCATTATACACAAACAAATACGTTTTACACACACTCCTGATGAACACGACAACTTCGGATCAAATCATCAAAAAGGTCAGATTTGATTTTCTTTATGGAACGTTTACGCAGCGTCACGTCCTAGTGTCCTTCTCACAAACATCCTTTAAAAAAAGGTGACAAAAACAAACAAATAAATAAATAAATATTGAATAAATAAATCTGAATCACACCGCACGGGAGTTGATGTTGAATTTTACAGCGCAAACATCATCTGTTGCAGCGAGGATGCAGAAATTATTGGGAATGCTAATAACAACAACAACAACACAAAAGCAAGTAAATCAGGATCAAGCTGGAGAAGTCGTCGTGGATGGAAGGACACAGAAATAAACTTTACACACAGAAGATGTGAGAAAATGAGATTTTGGATTTCAAATTGTCTCGCTTTTCCCATTCATCTGGGTTTTTTTTCTTTAAATTCCTGAAGATTCCAAACTTCTCCACTGTCGAGGAAGAGCAGTGTCTATGTTCGCATTAGCATCAGCGCATGATACTGTTCTCAGATCAGTAAAGAGTCAGAAGCCCCTGGAGTGAAACAGAAGAAGCAACATTATGCCACTGTTCCCAGGTCAGAGGGTGGGTGGGTGTGTGAGAGAGAGAGAGAGAGAGGAAAGGCGTTCCGTTAGTCTGTGGGGGACAGAACCACCGTCTCTGAACAGAACCGTGATGGACAAACGTTCCATGAAAGAAAAGGAAAAAGACATGGTGTCCTCATGGTGGAGTTTTAGGTCACATGACCTTCCTGCGCTCCATTCTGCTTCTTTATTGGTGGATGTCCTGTTGGGGATGGAGGGTCCACTGGTGTTTCAATGTCCTGTCTGTCTGATGTATGTGTGTGTGTTAAACCTGCACTCCACGGCCGTGCATCTGGATGACTTGTGCTCTGAGAGTCTGAAGGGCCGACAGCAGCTGCTTCTGATGCTCCAGAGACGCGATACCAAGACTGAGCACGTCCCTGCGCACGCGCACACAAAAACACACACACACACACACACACACACACACACACACACACACACACACAGAGAGAGGAAAATTATCCAGGCAGAATTACTCTTACCATCCAATCAAAGTGTCTGTCAGTGTTTTATTCCTCCGACAGCACAGTAAACTGCCAACAATTCTATTTTTTTTTTATTAATGAACGACTTTTTATCCGCATGTAGTCACAGTTCATGTTGTGGAACATCAGTAAAACAAGTTCGTTGCTGTTCTCACTTACGTTATAGCAGCTATGAAAGTCGTTTCCTCACCAGACTGTTTATTCACTCTCTTGGAGTTAATAAGAGGAAAAAAAAAAAAAACCGCAGCTTGTTTTGCAGCACCGTTGCAAAGAAACTGCAAACTTCTTAAAGCTTAAATTCACAGTTTCATACATTTAAAAAAAAAAAAAATTACCTGTGAATGAGCTGTTACTATAGAAACAATAATGTGTGATAATTATAATTAGAACGAGCGAATTAATTAGAAATACAGTAAACCTGTGATTTGCAGCTGCACAACTGTCAGAGCTGCTGTTACAGAGGATTAATCAACACCTTCTGAATTGAGAATTAATCTGCACTGTGGGATTAATCTCCAACATAAATGCAAGAAGGAAAAAAAAAGGAAAAAAGAAAACTAAAAACACACACACGCGTTACTTACTGGACATTCATGCGTGCGACGGACTCCAGGTAGCAGTATCCCGCGGCGGCGAAGTTGTCTTTGTAGCGACTCAAATCCACAGCATCCAGCCACTCGCCTACGGAACTGAACGAGGGGAACGATGGAAGCGTCCTCTCCGCCAGCGTCCTCTCCGCCAGCGAGATGGAGGACGAGCCTAGTGTCCTACAAAGAGTAAAAAAATAAATAAAAATAAATAAGTCCTCGAATATCCTCATCTCCATCCGATCAGTACCGCACTGATACCTGCCACTGCAGCTCATTATCAAATACAGTCTTTTATCTAATAATTAAATGTCATTTTAATTCCACTAATGATGACCCCCTCAGTAAGACACTCGCCAGCAAGCTACCACATGACCATGTCAGCACCATCGCTAATCCTGCGTTCCATTTCACTCGGAAGTCAGACCTGGGAATGATGTCACTCCCAAGTCAACTGCTTTCCAGTCTCGAAGTTGGAAAACCAACACCAGCGATTTCTAGCCAGTGTTAGTATTCCAAGGGATTTTTTGCGCACACGCGCACACACAGACACTGGACAGTATTGTGAGTACAACGAATTTAATAGTGAGATGTAAATAAGACAGAAGCGATGATAAACAGGATATTACGACAGCTCGCACTTTGCTCATGCACAGAACAACCATCTTGGATTTTGAGGTCAGAGTTGGTGAGGTTCCCCCAACTTTCCAGTTGATATTTTTCCGACTGGGGACTCAGAAATCCCAACTTCCCAGGACAAACGGAACGCACCATAAGCATGTGGACGACGTCACTCGGTGAAGTGTTTATGACATCAGGAGGGCTGTGGGATCTTGGTACCTGTGTGTTAGCGTGGATGAGCCGATGTTGTCTGGGCTGCGTATGGTTTTACTGAGAGCGCTGTGGATCTGAGAGAAGCTCGGCCTCTCCGTCCTCTCCTTCTGCCAGCAGTCCAACATCAACTGGTGCAGAGACGGGGGACAGTTCAGAGGAGCTGGCAACCGGAAACCGTCCTCGATCGCTTTGATCACCTGTAACACACACACACACACACACTCTCTCATGAATACACCGTGGTGTTGAAGCTGTAGGTGTTCAGTGGTCATGAGGTTGTCTGCTCTAAAATGTCCAAAATGTGAAATCTGATCTGCTCGTTAACGACGATTTTCAGTGCAGATCTCAGTTACATATTAACGTAATTCTCTATTAATTTTTCATTTCTATATTTTGTGATAAGATTAAAATGTAGAAATGTTTTGCTCACTAAGTTGAACCTCAGTGGCGTCGCGGTTTCTGTTTTACGGTTTGGTTTGTGAAGGTTAATGCTAAATTAATAAAATCTTTTCATTAAAAACTTGTTTGATTCGCCTTCTCTCACACCAAAGTGCATTAACTTTCACATGCAACACTTCCAGCTATTTTTTCCTCAAGATTTTACACCACTCGTTTTGCAGCTGGAACATAAATAGTGCACATTAAAACTACATTTTTTCCCCCCCACGAGCCTTCAGTCGAATAAAACCCCCTCCATAATCTCATCACAGCTTCATTTCACCTGGTTTTGTTCCGACACAAACACAGAATCATGAAAAGTCTTCAATTAAAAAGCACCTGAGACCAGCGTGGCATTTAACCTCCAGGTCAGATGGACAGCTGAGCAAAATTAATTATTCCCCCGAGTCTCCGTGTGTCACAAACACGGAACAGAGACGATGTCGGCTCAAAGGAAGCGTTTCACATCCGTTCAGAAAGAGCGCCGTGCTTTTGTGTGAAATAATAATCACAGTTTCATTCCCAACAATGGAACGGTTATTAAAGTGGATTTTTATCACGCTTCCTGAAGTTTTCCGTCTTTTACAGGTGAGAAAAGTTTGCATTTATGCCACATGGAAAAGGATTTCTCTCACTCTTCAGAGAATGTGAACACTTTTGAGGCAGTTACAAAGATAGCACGTGGACATTAAAGGTTATTATATTTAAGAATATTTATGTCATCTTCTTGAAGAGGGATGCAAACTTTTGACATCATTAAAATGTTTTCACAATTAATGTCGTACTTCATTTGAACTTTATTTCCTGTAATAAAAAATAAAATGTTAAACTGAACACAAATGTGCACCGAGAGTGGAGCAGAGATAAATCACACGAGGCTTCATGTTGGGGGAAGGGTGCATAAACTTTTGCACTCAATGGAGAGAGACCAGTAGATGGGTAAAGAGACAATGAGACAGGTAGAGAGAGAGAGAGGCACACAGAGAGACAGACAGATAGATGGACAAAAAGAAAGAGACAGCAAGACAGTGGGAGACACAGAGAGAGACAGACAGCCAACAGACAGACAGACACACACACACACACACACACACACACAGAGAATGGGAGACAGACAGGCAGGCACACAGACAGACAGAGAGAGCAAGACAGGCAGAAAGCGAGACAGATAGATGGACAAAGAGAGAGCAAGACAGTGGGAGAGACAGACAGATAGACAAAGAGAAAGAGAGCGAGACGGTGGAAGACCGACAGACAGTCACAGAGAGAGAGAGAGAGACAGATGGACAAAGAGAGACAGACAGAGAGAGCAAGACATACAGAGAAAGAGACAGACAGATGGACAAAGAGAAGGAGAGAGAGAGCGAGACAGCGAGAGACAGACAGACAGAGTGAATGCACATACGTCTTGGCTGCCCATGTCCCAATAAGGCCTTTCTCCAAATGACATCACTTCCCACATGACGATGCCGAAGCTCCAGACGTCGGAGGCGGAGCTATACCGGTGGTACTGGATCGCCTCAGGGGCCGTCCATAACACCACGCTCTTCCCACCGTGCTGACACACACACACACACACACACACACACACAGTTCAGATGTTTTACAGACATGCTGCTGAGGTAATGATTAAAACCCCAGTGAAGTGGATTCTCATCAACACAGTTCTGATGATGAATAAATAAATGTGTTGGTGTCCAGCGTGATAAGTGCAAGTCTGAGTCATCCAGAGCCACGAGCTGTTCAGCGAGGGACAGAGCATGAGGTTCTCGTGCTGTAAAGAGTACGTTCAGGGTTTTTTCTCTCACCAGTGTGGTGTACACGACCTCCATCTTGTCCTCTTGTAAGGGTCTGAAGCCGGAGACTTTACACACCAGGTTGCTGTTGATCAGCACTTTGTGGGCTGCGAGACGCCGGTGGATGAAACCCATCTCAGTCAGGTACTTCATCCCTGAGGCCACAGCACTCAGCAAGTCCACCAGCTGGAGCACGCTGAGCTGACCTTCATGTTTCTGTAAACACACACACGGTAATTTCTCATCTCTACCTCAATCTCATTAAATATTATGTAGAAAAAAGTTTCACAGGAAAATCAGGGGAGAAAGAAAAAAAAAAAAAAAGGACCTATTTGGGCCCCACAGAGAGCTGAAAACGCACACACACACAGTACTAACCCGTAGAAACGAATCCAGGGCACCATTGGCCAGACACTCCATCACAATCATCATGGTGTTACCTGCAGGAACAGACACATGGGGCAAGAAAAAGGTAGTTAGTCCACTGTGTGCGTGCGTGTGTTGGTTAATAAAGGACTGGCTGCACTGTGGCCTCATGCAGCTCAGTGACTCACACCTCCACCGTTCATCTCCAGCCTCAACCTGCTGAGAATCACTGACAAGTCACAGATCTGTGTATGCGCACTGAAAAAAAGACTTGTGGCTCAGAGAAGTGAGAGAAAGAAGGCAACGGGTCATTAAACAGGTGGAGAGGGAGGTAGAGGCCCACACATGCTGTGATGGAGAAACTCCTCCATCATCCACACTGCACTGATGAGCTGCTGGCATCTGAACCAGTGCCATGACGACAAACTTCCTCCATCCTGGCTGAGCTAACAATGAGAACATCCATCTTCCATCAGAGCAACCGCAAGCTTGCAAAAATGACTAATGATCACACCTTTATTCTATCACAGTGACCACGGCTCAGCAAACTACCAGTGAGAAGATCTCACCTCTATTCGAGAGACCACAAATTGGCTAAACCACAAATGGGAAGAGCTAACCTTGACTAGAGGAACCACAGCTCAGGAAATCACCAATGAGAAGATCTAACCTCTAATAGAGTGACCAGACACTGACTAAACTACCACTGAGAAGGTCAATTTATCAATGGCGTGACCACAACCTGGGGAAAGCAACTTCTTTCAGAATGACCACAGAGATCTGTTCTCCACTCGAGTGACCTCATCAATGATGAGATCCACCATCCACCACGCTCTGCTCCATTATTTGATGATCGGACTAATTATACTGCCTCCTGCTGGTCAGTCAGTTCCAGCTTCATCCCCATGGTTTGGAGAGAACACGTGGGCAAATGACAGATGGAAAGATTGCAGGTGGTGAAAGGACGATGGAAGGTTTGAGGAGAAAATGAACAAACAGAGAATGAGTACAGCGTGAAGCAGAGAAACCAGCTGCAAGCAGGGAGCCGATTATTCAACCCAGTCCAAAAATATCTCCAACTAAACTAAGTTTACACATGAGTAAAACTTTTGGAGAAATGTTCAGACATGACTTTGGGAATCTGATGAACATCGTGTACATTTTTTCTGCAATCTTTTTCTTTAATTTCACACTACACCAATATAAACCACCACTACTCAAGACAAATGTTACACATTTCTACACATTTCATAAACTGCTCAAGATGATCCGATAAGATTCCACCGCCAAATTATTTCAGGATGCTGGAGGAGATAATCGTCCATTACTTAACTACATTAGCCTTGTGTGCAGGCAACAAATGGGTTTTTCATTATGCACCATCAACAGAAAAAGTTCAAGGTAGAACCCATTCAAAAGTTAAAACCATAAACCATCCAAAGAACCCCTGAGGAACCTGTTTTGAGATTGTAGTTCCAGTGCAAAACTGAAAAAGCAACGTTCAGACACCAAACACATCATGAATCCAATGTGAGCATCCAATACTTGTTAGCTACATTCGTTTTGCGCATTCATTTAAAAAGGTGCCATCTGGAACCTGAAGGCTTCATGATGATGTCTCTCTCCAGCAGAAAACTTCCTTCAATAGCAAGAATGATTCACCATCAAACAATCACTGAGGAACTTGTTTTTAGCTCTAGTGCAAAACTAAAAATTAACCTTCTGGCACCAAACAATACTTTACATAACACAGTAATATGTAATGATCCATTATTTGTGATCTAGATTAGCTTTGTGCGTTCTTTTAAACATTTGGCAGTGTAGGATCTCAAAAGAAAGTAGAACTGCTTCAAAACCATCCAAAGAACCCTTGAGGAACCAGTGTGAAATTAATAAGCAATCTTCAGATATAAAACACATCTTGATATTGTTTGGTCCATAAGCTTTGACTTGAGCAAAAAACAGTGCCATCTGGAATTCGAGAAGGTTCTTCATTTTGTCCTTGAACAGCAGGTAGAACCTTTTCAAAATCTTGAACACTTAACGATCTAGGGGTTGGGGTTTTTTTTGAAAACCTAAAAAGACACCAAACACGTCTTGAATCCGTTGCGTGCATCCATTATTTGTTCACTACTTATTATCCTTGTTCACTCTGGGACCCGAAAGGGTTCAGTTCTTCAATAGCTACGATCCTGAACCATCCACTGCCCCCCCCGGTGGAACCAGGATTCTTTCCTTTTTTCATCCCAAGTGTCTCTTAAGCTTGTTCCACTTTGTCATTTTCCATCATTCACAAATCTATAATAAATAAAAATCATGAATAATCTCATGCACACAAAACACCAGATTAGCATCACTCCGAGTATCAGTTTCTCATTTATTTCATTTGATTGTATTTCACTCTCTAAGAGCATTACTCTTGTGTTTTGGGATTAATATTTCACTAATCCCCCAGTCTAGAACGCACAGCTTGTCATAGTATCTCTCGTTTTGCTTCTGAACACAATTTTTGCCTAGTTTTGGGAGAAAAGCTCAGAGAGGACTGATGCAGATTGCAGCTTCCTGCGCAACTGTCCACTTTTTTTTCTTTTCCAAGATTAATGGAGCACCATCATCATCATCAGAACATCTCTGTCCTTACTCAGAGGAATGTTCCAGGATATCTTCATTACTTGGAGAAGAAGAATTGTTCGTATTCTTCTGTATTTATAGATAACATCACCGTCCCTTCACATGAATTACTCCATTTTATTTTATTTTGCTGTCAGATGGACGTCTAATCCAGCCTTCAAATCCATCCCATCTTCTATCTTTCTCTTAATACACACCATATTTCACTTCCTTGATAATCCTTGCTGTTTTCTGGAAGTGCTGGACCATATGACACTGATATTGTCATCAGTTATCTATAATATGATATACATTATAAGACGTGTGCATTAGTAAAACACCGACACTCCATTTATACTCGCCGCAAAACATCACTAAACATTCCTGAATATTTTCTTTTTCCTCTTTCAACAATATTTTGTTTTAAATCATTGAAAATTTCTCCATTTTACAAACTTCTGGAAACACTAATATCATTTCTTCTGTGTTCTTGTTTCCAGTGACACGGACGTCTTCAATGTGATTGAAATTCCAGATTAAACCTGCCTCATTGTATCTCCCTCCGTACTCACCTCTGGTGATGACCCCCTCGAGGCGGATGATGTTGGCGTGGTCGAACTGGCCCAGGATTCCTGCCTCGCATAGGAACGAGCGCCGTTGTTTCTCCGAGCAGCCGCTCCGCAGTGTCTTGATGGCCACCGGGAGCTCGCGTTTACTGGGCAGCTTCAGGCAGCCGCGGCACACCTCACCAAAATCACCTATGGATTTGAAGGTGGGTTGGGGGGCACAAACTTATTAACATCACAGTACGGTAACTGTCTTAGAAAACATTTTATCACACTCTTCAAACAAACTGAAACATCAGCTCAAAGCACATGAGGGAAAAAATACATAGGTTTAAGTCATAATAAGCAAAAGTTTGATCATTACAGTTTGCGAATTAAAACATTACTAACTGCTTAGGTCTGATTTGTTGGGGGCGGGGCAACATATGCACTCAATTTGTAATGTCACTCTTTAAGCCAATCACATCCAAAGTATCCACAAGGGAAAACATGATGCACATTTATTCAAAGAATCTATATGCCAATGTTAGCTAGTTAACTTTGTTAACATTAGCGATGATGAGATAGTGGTCGTCATGGTAACAGGTTTGGTTGCGATTACCGGTAACTAAATCAGTGACAGAAAAATGATTTAAGTTGAAGCTTTGAAGCGATGACTGTTAGAGAACTCTTATAAGGCTGTTCATGGTGCAGGAGGGTAAGGGGTGTGGTCATAATTGTGGTCATAATTTGCATATTCATAGAGCTTCAGATGTGAATGAGGATGTGGAGGTGTCGAGACGGATCTCTGCTGTTTTTGGCTTTTTTTAAGCAACTTTGCGATTTGAATTTGCACGCAAGAAGATTAAACTACATAAAACTTTGTGATTTTGGACCCGAGTGCACGTTGAGCGTGTGGACCTCGTGACGTGAGGAGGAAGCGGAGATATTTTACCCGAGTGAACGATCCTGTCGATCTTGACGCTGGAGTTGTCGAGCTCTTTGGCGAAGGTGTGAACAGCCTGCAGCAGGTCTTCACACGTCTCGGGGTCGATGTACGTCCTCCGGGTCGGGATCTTGACTGAACAGGAAACAAGCGAACCACGTCACTGATTAACTCTTAATGTGATTACACACAAATCACACGCATGTATGACTTCATTTGAATATTCAGTTATTTGCTTATTTGTTTCACAAAACAGCACTCTCACACACACACAGCATGCAGAACCTCGTGAAAGTGTTTCTAGGTCACAGAGAAATCTCATTTGGGAAAACTGACCGTCCTTGATGTGAGAAAGGGGAAAATTATATAAAGTCAAATCAAGGAACAGATGGAGGAACAAATTTTACAAAACAGAGAGAGGTTCTGAACTCAGCGTGACTGCAGCACAGAAGACAGCAGTGTGTGTGTGTGTGTGTGTGTGTGTGTGTGCACGCGTGAGAGCTTCATTTTAACTAAGTGCATCGAAGATGAAATTTTCTGCGGCTTGTGGGCGTGGCCCGTCCTGTTTATTTATGATAAATGTATTGCCTTAAAGCCAACTCTACAAAGTAAACACGCAGTGCCTGACTTTGTGCTCATCTCTTTCTCAGATTAGATTAGCAAAGTAAGCGAAGAGCACGAGTCACACTCTCGTGTGAACAGAACAGGATTTTAACTTCAGTTCAGAGAAAGTGCAAAGAAGTCTGCCCTCTAGTGGACAGAGCTTTTAATATGTCACACATCTATTTACGCATCGTTTGATCCCCCAAACATCTCTCTCTTCTCCGTCAGTGTGTTTCTGAATTCCTAATACACATCTCTGTTAAAGCACATCATCTCTCACACACGCACGCACACACACGCGACTCGGATCGTCTCCAGTTTCTACTCACACTGGAAGTAAAGCTCCTCGTCTCCCTCCTGGTTGGCTTTACTGTAGCCACACTGTCTGTTGGAGAGAGAAAAAAAAAAGATTTTAAATCAATCACCTTTAGCTTCCTGGTGCTTTCCTCCTCAGTCAGTGTTGCGTGTTTGATTTTGACTCCGACACTTGCAGATGATCATGTTTAAAAAGCTTCCGTAAATAAACTGCAGAGCTTCAGTGAATCTCAGAGTGAAACGGAGTTGACAGTTTCTGTTCGCAGGCTGAACCCACAGCAGCTCAACATCACGTTCTAAAGATTAGTTTTGTTTTAACAAAAAATAAAATTTCACGCATCTGTTTGCGTCAATGGTACAATTTTTACTTGAGAAACAAAACAAGAACCGTGTTAGAATCAGGATCTGGGCTCCCACACCTCGCCCCACCACACCGTCATTGTGCTTTTCACTAAATTTGTTGAACACATTTCGCAAAACCACAAGCTGAAAAGCGTTTTACACTCCGCAGTGGGACGATTTCAGCCTCCTGTAGCTTTCCACCATCTCAAGTGCTCAGCAAAATGGACTCTGACAAAACCACTGTGGAGGATTTGATGGGCTTCTAACCCACATCTCCACTACAGCAGGGAATAAAAGCCAGGAAATCTCTCTATACGGAGGGGAAATAAAAGAGAAAGCACACTGGCCTTTCAGTGGAGGAAACATTAAAAAAAAAAAAAAAAAACAGATTGAATGCCCCTGCGATTTAAAGAACAAATAAATTGTAGATTTCTTCCATTTTTTTCCCTTCTGATCAACCCGGTCCTGGACCTGTGCAGTGATTCTGATAAAAAGACATGAAGAAAGAAAAGCAAAGGATGAAAAAGAACGAGGAAGAAAAGAGGGACCCACAGATCTGATGCGAAATATTGTATCCGATTTGATGCATGATCGTTTACATCACAAATCACGGCAAGTTTAGCGTGAAATGAATCGCATGTCTAAATAAACACAGACTCCATTTCAGGACAACGTCTGTCTCGATTTCCCAGAATGCAATGCAGCCGTACGACGGTAGAGACTCGGCTTGGTTAGTTCGCGATCTATGAGATGACTCGAGCACTAAAGCGCCGCTGCATCACTCTTGAAGTGAGGGATAAAAGGCATTGTGGGTAATCTAGGAAACTGTAGTTAAAGATGACGTGTTAATTATAAGCATTAATCTGCACATCATTCAGAGTGGAGATGTTTCAGGAATCTGATTTCATCAACGTCTCCAACCACAAGGTCCTGCAGATTCCTGAAAGAGCCAGAACTTTGAGTTCTATAGTTTGACTTTCCAGCTCAGACTTCTGCAGCTGTCTTCTCAGCGACATCTCCTCCACAGATCATTCCGGATGCTGCTCCTCGCCTGGTTAATCATCTCCCTGAAGTTCTCTCGCGTCCCCCCCACCCCCACCCCACTGAGGTCACTGCACTGGCTTTCTGTCGCAGCAAGAAGCACATTCAATATTCATGTCCTCGCGTTCCAGAGCCTCACTGGGACTCCATTTGAGAGAAGGCGTGCATTTCATTTGGGTTGAGAGCACATTAGAGGTTGGGAAGAAAAAAAGATTAAATGTAAATAGTTTCAGCCTCAAGGTCACAAAACGAGAGATTCAGCTGATGAGTTTTCACACTCGGCCCGAAGACTCGAGTCCACACCACGACCGATTCTGGGCTCAGAACATCGGATTTGTTTTGAGAAGAATTCCTTCCAATCCGTGGATCGATTACGCAATTCCACACAGGTTTGCAAAATTCTCAGCCCTGTTCATTTCATCTGAATTTATCTTTTTTTAATTATTTTCCTTTGGTGCCAACATGAAGAACAGCACTGTTTGGATGCCTGGCACGTCATCCTGCAGGAATACTGACAAATGAGGAGTTGTTACATCACCAGACGTGTGTTTTACACCATGTTCACAAAGCTCACACCACAAAGTGGAGCTAATTACACCATTTCAGTCTTATAAAAGTCATGAGAATGGCTTGAGGAGACCATTTCCTCCTCTGGGAAAGGGTCGATTTGGAGGAACAAACACCATGAAACCTGAAACAGGAAGTAATGAAGCAGTAAGTTGTGAAAGCGAGAGCTTCCAGACCTCTGCGAAAACATCTCACAGTTTGCTAAGGTGAGCCCCAGGTCACCATTGTAAAGAGGACCAGGAACCAGACCAAGAACCACTCATGGGCTCGAAAACAGCCTTCAATTTTCATAAAACTCTCAAAAAAATAATTGAAGAACATGAATGTTTGTAACTGGGCTACAATTTATAAAAAGTCCAGCTACATAAAATTCCTTGCTTTCAAAGTGAACTATGAAATCACTCATGTGAACATTTAACCAGTCGTGTTTTTTGGGGCGATGCATTAGATGATTTTAAGTGGTACTTCATGTTCACACTTGACAAGTGCCATTGACTCCGAACTCTGTTTGTTTTGAATCAATAATAAACACACCCATCTCTGCTCAATTGTCTTTTCCTTTCTTGACGCGCTGCTTTTAGGTAATAAGCGCGTGTGAGTTCCCACAAGAGAAAATCAGCTACAGAAGTTAAAATAGTTTGTGATAAGAGCGAGAGATCTGAGCTTCGGAGTGCTGCGACAGGAAAGCATTCGCTTTATCGTCCGGAGAGTCGAGTTCGAGTCCTGATGATGTCACGGTCATCCATGGCCGAGTCCAAGTGAGCCAAACTGACTGGCGTTGTCAGAGAGTAAGCCACTCCCACACAATCATGAGCATCTGTGAGCTGATGTATGTGGAAGAGAGTAGATAGCACCTCCCTTAGAGTGGGGAGTACGAGAGAGGAGAGTTGGCTGATACGTGGGAACTGACCGAGACCAAATTAGGGAGAAAATCTGAAAAAGAAAAATGGAGTTAGAGACACTTTTCTGATGCTGCTCGATAGTGAAAATGTTTTGAGTAGTCCCGCATCAGACGAGTCCTCTCAGTTTTCTCTGGTGAGAGTCTGGAGTTTTAGAAAGAGGAAAATGCAAACAATAGAAGTCAGGAGATAAATATTTCCAGGCTGGAAAACGGCGAATAACATTCGAAAGTTCACAACATGAACAACCTGAGAGCAAAGAAAGTGTAGGAAGGAGACCGTTTTCTCTCATCAAAAGTAACGGAACGATCTGTTTCAGATTCACAAACAGGTTCACGTTTAAGCTGAAGAGATTTTTTTCTTCTTGTTGAACAGATCTGATGTCACACTTCAGACCGTCGACAGTCAACACGTCTTTGTAAACAAACAGGCGGCGACACGCCTCGGAGACGAAGCAAGCCGAGACCCCGGACGATCCAGACAGGGCGAGTTGAACCCCGATAACCTCAGAACTACAGACTCAGCCGTGAACACCAGAGCGCAGAGTTGTCACGTTCTCCGCAGCCGGCCTCACTCTGCGTGTAAACGAGAGAGGAAACCAGAAGACCTCCTTTTACATCAGAGACACAACACACACCAAAGCTGGGAGACCAAGAACCTTCACAAGGACGAACCACATGTCCAGATTTCAGCACAGAAAACTTTTAATAATCACACTCAGTCAGTCAATCAATCAATCCAACATTTACTATGATTTTGTTGGTTATTTTTAATCAGGTATTTTCTTTATATTATTTCATAAATGCTAAAAATCTGATCTGATAAAGGCTAATCTGATGTATAATTTGCATATTTAAATTATTAAAAAAGAACATTATCATATTGATGTTTATGTAACAGCTTTCATTTAAGTAAAAAAAAAAAAAAAGAAAAAAAGAAAAAAAAATCACTATTTTTATGTTCAGAAACAGTGGAATGTGCTCATTGATTGAAAATAAAATTAAACAAATAAATGAAAAATTAAGTCCATATAATTGTCAGTATGTTTATCAGGCATTTTATTACAATTATTTTGGAATAAATAAATAAAAATAAATACCATTTTAATGTCATGTGAAAGTCTCATCATAAGACAGTTTTTTTTTTTTGGAAAAAACATGATTTTCCATGGTGTGCAGATCGCCACAAATTTTAATTTTTTAACATATAATTTGCATATTATAATGCATTTGAAAAAGGAATCTGTTGCACCGATGGAAACTCATTCGATTTTATTTCAGAAAGAAAATATCAGACTTTATAAATAAGACAAGCCTCTTTAAGTCTTATAATTTAGATCAAGATAATTTTTCAGGTGTTCTTCAGGCTGAAAATAAAAGTTTGTGTGCGCGTGTGCATAGGGTTCTTCGTCTTTCTACAGCTCATATTACTGGTGGAATTGGACACGCACCAGGGCCGGCATCTAAACTTTCTATAATTGAGGCATCAGGCGTTTTCTCCCTGCGTGTTCTCTGGGCGTGTTCTCTGGGCGTGTGCTCGATGCCCTGTCATGCGTGATGTATGTTCCAGACTCTAATAAGCTCCTCACGCACACATCATACATCACCTGGCAGCCTTTTAAACCTGTGCTCGATAAATCCACATTTATAAATATGACAGTGGAGCTTAGAGTGCGTGGAAGGTGTGCGCGCACACATGGACATGCTCTCTCTGTGTGTGTGTGTGTGTGTGTGTGTGTGTGTGTGTGCGCACGCGTGTGGAATGACAATAGAGAAGCCGTCAGTGTGTCCTGTGCAGAAGAGGAATGAATGAAAGCCATTTCACGCCGCCTCCATCGAATCCATTCTCATCACACTGATTAATGTGGAGCTGCTGCGAGTCCTGCTGGATGGAGATCGCTCATTTTATGACGTGTGTGGGGGATGGGGGGGGGGGGGCAATCGCAGATGATG
>JAODLJ010000013.1:671359-686343 GCA_027576115.1 Cathorops melanopus
TCTCAGTTTAAACATTTGATATGTCATCTATGTTCTATTCTGAATAAAATATGGAATTTTGAAACTTCCACATCATTCCATTCCGTTTTTATTTACAATTTGTACTTTGTCCCAACTTTTTTGGAATCGGGGTTGTATTATTATTTGTATTATATTACTGCTAACATTTTGTTATTGTTGGAGATTTGCTAAAATCTCACAAGTGTGTTCACCATTACAGATGCAGCGTTTTACAGGTGCATTCATACAGGTTCAGTGTTACAAACACGTCATGTAACAAAAGTGCACCATTAAAAAGGTGCAGTGTTACAGGTGCATTAGTGCAGGTGCAGCGTTACAGGTGTGGCATTACAAAGGTGCAGCAAGTAGGTGCACTCACAGCTGTGCCATTAAAGCGTGGTGTTACAGCTGCATATGTACAGGTACAGCGTTACACAGGTGCACTACGATATAGTGTGTGTTATCACACATGCTTTATTACATGTACTTTGTTCCAGATGAGTTGTTAAAGGCGTGTCAATACAGGTGTGTTACCTCCTCCAGATGAGCAGTCCAACACCGAGAGACAGCAGCATGATGAGAGCAGCAACTGACACCACCACAAGGATCACCACTGGACTCTGTTCACTCGATGCCAGAGCCACTGAGCGCACACACACACACACACACACACACGAGTGAGGTCATAGTTAGTATGCGGAGCAGCATGAGGCATTTAGCCCTGTGTAAAAGCAGTGGAGCCTGACAGACAGCCCGATGAGCGCGCTCTCTCTCACACACACACCTCAAATACACACACTGATGCATTTTAATGGCCTCTCTGTCTGTGTGTTTGTGCAAATATTTGAACTGATGTGTGTGCATATGCATATGTAGATTTGTGCGTGTGTGCGTGCGCGCGCGTGTGGAGTGCCTCTGTGTCAGAAGTTTGCCCTTGTGTGTGTGTTTTTGTAACAAATGAGAATTGTGTGTGTGTGTGTGTGTGTGTGTGTGTGTGTGGCTCTCACACTCTCCGAGTGTCTGCAGCTCGAGCGGTGTGCTGAAAGCCCCGTAGTCCAACGGAGGAGGAGAAGGAGGAGCTGCAGGTACAGAGGATGATGGTGAAGAGGAAGAAGATGAGAGGAGTGATGAGGAAGAGGGGGAGGAGGAAAGGGCGGGGCTGGAACACGTGCGGATGAGGAAGACGTAGGTGGTGCCCGGTTTCAGGTTGTTCACACTGATTTTGGTTGCTGCGGTTTTCACGGTGGAGTAACTCTGATCTTTCTGCTCCTGCACACACACACACACACACACACACACACACACACACACGCCTGGTTTCTGGAACAAGGCTGAAACTCGTGTTAAATCAGACATCATTGAACATCACCACAATAACATTCGGTCAGTGACTGCTGTATGATGATGATGCTCCCATCACTGTGTGTGTCGGTGATTTACACAAACATGAGCTGTCAAGAGTTGAAAACATCGTCCTAATAAATTTCATTTCCACAACATCTTGGACTTCATACGTATTTGAAGAGAAATGGCTGTAAATGTCTCAGTGCAGTGTGTTAGTGTTTGAACAGGAAAACTTTATTAAGCCATAATATTGAACCGTTCACACCGTGAGTTTCTACACACTCCATAATAACATCAGTGACAACTTTCACTTTCACACCAGCCTTGAAGGACGCAAGCAATAAATCCAGCCTCATCCTGTGTGCGCGCATGCGTGTGTGCACGCTTATTTAATTTGCTTAAACTCAAAAACACTTCCTGCTTTTCCAGTAATTAATCTCCGAATTATTAAAATCAAATCTTGCTACGATGTTTTCTAAAAGATCAGAGTGATGATTAGCGCCCCCTGCTGCCTGTCAGGTGAATCACAACTGCAATGAAAGCACAATCCGTCCCCTCCCTGTCTGATTAGCCACACCCCTTCTTTTGAAACTGCAAATGCCCTGTGGGTTGGCTTTTAAAGTCAGGGGGCGGAGCTAATTCTGTGTAACAAACTCCACATACGGTTGTTCAAGGGTTCTTTAAAATGTTCACTGGAACAGGTCCTCTTGGAAGCCTTTCTGAGCGAGAAAAACTCGAATGTGGGGTTCTGAAGAACCTTTCCTTTAGAGGCACAATCAGAGAACCTGTAAAGAGTGGAGCCAGATGTTCTACCTTTCTAATAAGGTTTTATTAGAATTTCTAGGACTTTTAAGGTACAACAGAACATTTTAAGAAATCTTAATTCAATAATTTATGTCGTTTAAAGAAAATGGCTCAGTCACTCTTTACACTCATTAAAAACACCATGATGTATGAATATGCATAAACATGCAGATTTGGGAACGCCCCCACGTGCTACAGCTATTCCTAATGGACCAAGATCACAGACATTAGCTAACGTCACTAGCTGGTTAGCTAAATGCTAGGAAACAGTGGGAGATCAGTAAAAGAGAGAGTGTTGAATTACACGCTCGTATTAAAAAAAAAAATGCTCAGGCAAACCTTTAAAAATGTAATGTTACCATAACAACCTCCATGTGTTCATTCACCAAGTTAGCGAAAGGTTTCAGAGTCGTTTAAAAATTTAAACACTTTATGTTTCTGAAGCTCAGCGATACGACTCTCAGGCGTGATGGTGTCTGTACCTTCTCATAGTATTTGATCTCGTATTCTGTTCGGCTGCTGTTGGGGTTGGTCGATTCTCTCCACGCCAGAGTCACGCTGCGCTGCTCGATCTTCTCCACCCGCAACTCGCTCACCTGAGAGGAAGCTGGGGGGGAGAAATGAATAATTAAGAGAATTCTCTCAACATGTTGTGACGTCGTATCTCTGTTCAGTTAGTTTTGTAACAGACGCACAAATCAAACACACCGAACTGTCCGTTTGGCAGGTGGAGCTTTGATTTACATTTCTGATTCGTCCCGAGTGAAGGTTGCTCTTTTCCTCTTTTGGTCATGGAAGTTTTTTTTTTTTAATTAAAGAAAGGCTTGAATACCATTTCTGTTCCCCAGCAATTAACAGTGTACCAGAATACATCTGATCATTTCCCACACTTATAATTAAATAATTTATTAAAGACCAGTTCTCATCTCATGTTAAGGCCAACAAAACCCTCTAATGGAAAATACAAAACCATGTGCTGTCGAGAGAAAATTCTCCTTTGGTCATTTTTGATATTTTTAAAGAAGCGAATGAATTTACAAGTGCATATGAAATCCACTTCCTTCCTCCCTCAGAGAGTGCGCACTTCTCTCGTGCACTCGGTCCCTTATCCAGGGCTGGTGTGTGTGTGTGTGTGTGTGTGTGTGTGTATCTACAGTTTCTGTGCAGTCTCGGTATATTTATAACATCACAGTAACGACACTGTAATTGCTGTAATCTGTCTTTACTTGTAGTTTGTTATTATGGCGTGGAATTCATGTGATGAATCTCAGGATGAATAATTCATTGTTTCTTTGTTCTGAAGCTTCGGAACATCAAATAGACGAGCTCGAACATGATAGAGAAGACGATGACAACGGCACGAGGGGAGATGAGAGCAGCTCCGAGTTCCCTTTGACCATCCTCACGAAATACAGCTTTATTAGAGCAAGTCGAATAAGTTAGGAGTGTGTGTGTGTGTGTGTGTGTGTGTGTGTGTGTGTGTGTGTGTGTTGTTATTTGGGTTCATCAGTAGATGGGGGGGGCAGAGAGAGATTTCAGTGGGAGCTGCTCCATGATGTTTCGTGTTGTTTCAGCGCTGATGGAGATGTAAAACCTCGGCAGGAGATTTTGAGTGACAGCCATCAAGCACAGTGCCTCATTAATCATCACTTAATCAGAGCAGCAGGAGAGGAGGGGCAAACACACACACACACACACACACACACACACACACACACAGAGAGAGAGAGAGATTGATCAGCAGTGAAGACAAAATGCAGTGGTGTGTTTCCCCCCAGAATAAATAAAATAAATAAATAAAATAAATTTAAAATAAAATAAAGACATTTCAGGGAGAAGCTGAAATCCCACTCAGGAACAAGAGGAGACGTCTGGAGGACGAGTGTAAGGAGACCAGACTCTAAGACTTGACTAGGGGACGAGGAGAATAGACTAAAGGGTATTAAGTTCTAGACAAGGGACTGAGGGGACAAACTAGATTGAGTGACAGGCTGACTGAGGACAGAAGAGACTACAAGTTTGAGAGTTAGATTGGACAAGGGGACCAGGGATGAGACCAGGGGACTAAGGACACAAGACAAGGGGATGACCTAGGGACAGAATCTACAAGGGGACAAGAGGAGTAGCTCAGGGGACAGGTTATCTTGAGGATGGACTACGCTAGGGGACCAAGGGAACAGACTAGTGGTCAATCTAGACTAGGGATGAAAAACTAGGGGACGAGGTAACTTGACGAGGGGATGGGTGACACTGGGGACAGAAAAGATTAACCAACTCGATGAGGGGGCGAGGGATCAAGCTATACTGGGGAGGACTTGGTGACTGGACTCGGGGGATTTGTGGACAGAATAGATTCGGGCACTAGATTAGGGGATGAGGAGATAGTCTTGATTAAACAAGGGATTGACCAGATGGAGCCCAGGGACAGAATAGCCTGAGGATAAAATGGATTAGATTAAGTCCTGGGTTAGACTGGGGACAGACAGACAAGACCCGGGGACAGAAGAGGGTTCCGCCGTACTGCTCCCTTTGCTGGTTGTCGTGGTTTTACATGAAAGAGTCGAGCCGCTGTTATTCCAATACAGAAATCCCACAGACTAATACAAGATCATTTGCTACGATTTGGCTAAGCAGCTATCCAAGTTAGTAATATTGGGCTATTATGGATGGCAAGAGGACAGAGGGCGTGTCCAGATTTGCATATTCACATATATTCAGAGTCTCTTTCCTCTCCATCTTTCTGTGTTGATTCTCGTTTGCTCAGTGTTGAATAATGTATGCAGCGCTGCGGGCTACGAGTCAGCCGTCTGCTGTAACTCAATCTGACGAAAAGCTCCTCCAGACAAATGCAAACACTGCTAACACACACACACAGCTGATGGTCTGACCCCGAGTGAACGAGGGGCCACAGGAGGTGGGATGGAATTGAACGGTTGGTGAGTGAAGCTCCATTTTCCTCACACTGCAGGCTGAATGTTAAAGTGCTCAGGACCACACTGCAGCATTATTCTGACCTCTAGGAGAGTTTTTTTTTTTACACACACACACACACACACACACACACACACTCTATATTTAACCACAGGTTCCCAAGGTTATCGATGTAAAGAGTCTGCATGTGAAGCTACAGCGGTGGTCTGCTTTGGTGAAGGTCGACCTGTAGGTGTGCCTGCTGTATGGATTCGACTCAGACGGGGGAACAGACAGGGAGATGGGGGACTAGACTAGAGGATAACAAGGTGGAGTGGGACGACAAGGAGTCTGACTGGACTCGGGACGGATTAGATGACGAACTAGACAAGATTCAAGTCAGGAACAGGAGTAGACTCACGCCATGTCCCAAGCCACACACCTCTGCACTTACACTTGCTATTTTGAGTGCAGAAGTGCGTTCATATTGTTGAGTATGAAACGCTGGACACTTCTCAGGTCTCAGCGGTCGCCATCTTGGCTATGTAGCAGAAGGGGCGGGACCAACAGCCTATTTTCAGCCAGTTGGAGGAGGGCACATCATTGATAGTTTCCATGTCGCATGAAATGGAAAGATTTCATTCACAAGCAAAGAAAATTAAAACCACAATCGTTTTTAGGAGATCAGCAAAAAAAAAAAAAAAAAAGTTGGTACATATTTTGACGGTTGATGCAACAAACACTTAAATGGCGCGACTGTCATTTACATGCACGACTTGCCACGTTCGATTTGAAACAACACGACCCTGTCGAAATTCACACGATACGCAAGTAACTACATGGAAGTGTACTAACCAAAGAACCTGGATTGAGACACTGAGCCAGTAATATATGAGACTCGGGGAGTGGACGAGATTAGGGGATGTGACTAGACCCAAGGACAGAAGAGATTAGATGACTAGACTAGTGAGACGATACAAAACAGACTTGGGAGACAGGATGAGACTTGGAGCTGGACGATCTAAAGGATCAGGTTAAAGAAGAGAATGGGATGAAACCAGATCATAAACTCGACTATGGAATAGGGCTCGATTAGAGAACAAGCTGGACTGTGGAGGGACGAGACTAAGGTCTTGATTAGATGAGGGGATGGAAGTGGACGAGGGGACAAACTACGTATAGTAAGAGACAGAACTAGATTTAGGGAGGAGACAAAGAGATGAAATGAAATGATCGAATACAGTGAGACTGGATGGGACGAGTGAATGGACAAGACAAGGGGACAATCTATTCTCTGGAACAGGACATGACTGGACAAACCTGATTACTCTCCTCTCACTTTGCTGCCGTGTGCGCGTGAGAGAGAAACTAAAAGGCTGCAGTCTGGCGCTGGGTCTGTATCTGGCAGCACACACTCAGCCTGCTTTAATCTGTGTGTATCAGGCAGCCTGATGGGGGAGCGCTATCTGGCAGGAAGTTCCATCTACATGCTGTTTAATCTGTGCTATCAGGCTTTCAATAACTGCACAACACACACACACACACACACACACACACACAATCAGGCAAACCTCATGCTCAGGAGAATTAAATAAATAAAGAAAAAGAAAGCAGCATACAAATGGGTCGCATTACCCAGAATGCTCGGTGGCTGGTGAGGCTGATACCAGAGCTATTATCATTTATATCATCACTTTTATGGGGAGATGAAGGGAATAGAAAAGAGGAGAGACACACGGCACCACACACAAACGTAATATGGGTGATATCACACACACACACACACACACACACACACACACGCGCACACCACAGAAAGGGAAATGATGGTTAAATGAATAATTGAGGAAGAAGAGCAGAGGGGAATGAAGTCGTGACTCTGATCTTTATTTGAATTATTGGCCTTCGTAAAAAAATATATTAATTTGTTAACATCCCCTCACTGGCCACTTTATTAGGAATGTTTATGCATTCCTACTCCTGTTAGCCAAGAACAGGAATCTGAACACACACACACACACACACACACACACACACACACACACGTAAGTGTGCATCTGAGTCAAAATTATTGCAATAAAGGCCTGTGAATTTTGCTGGCAACCAATTAAAGAGATTTAGAGATTTAGAGAGAGAGAGAGAGAGAGAGAGAGAGGGATGAATGAGGGATCAATGAAACATGATGAGTCAATCTGTAATGAGTGGATGAAGAGGTGAAACACAAAGTAAGAGAAGAGAACAAGAACAAAAAAGAGAAAAGGAAAAGATACGGGACAAAAAGAAAGCCAGAAGAGACTGGACCAGACCAGAGAAAAAGAAAATAAATGAAAAAAGGAAGAGACAAGAGAAAATAAACCCATATGAAACCAGACCAAGAGAGAAGATGAAGAAAGACAGAACCGAGACAAGAAAGGATTAGATGAGACGAAGAGGAGAGAAGAGATGAGAAGAGGGGGATATTAGACCAGACCTGAGACGAGAGAGAGAGAGAGAGAGAGAGAGAGAGAGAGAGAGAGAGAGAAAGAGAGATCAGACACGAAAAGAAAAGAGATGAAAAGACGATACAAAAAGAAGAAAGAAAACAAACCAGACCATTTGAGATGAGACGAGATGAGAAGACAAGACCAAGTGAGATGAGATCTGGGAGGAGGAAAGAGGCTAGATTTAAAAAAAAAAAAAGAGGAGACAAAATAAGGCCAGAAGAGACGAGAAGATCAGACCAGATGAGACGACCTGAGAAGAAACAAATCATTCAATAACTAGTAATTAGGCACACAAATCCTGACACGAACATCTGTTACACATCTGGAACCTCACATAGGCTCCCTTTTATTTAATCAGCCTTTTGTCCTTTCCATTCCATCTCTCTCTCCCTCTCACACACACACACGAACACACACACACACACACACACACACACACACACACACACACACACCTGAACCCCCACCATCACCCCGACTTCTCCAGATCTCAGTATAAACTCTGCTCAAGATGAAACAACTTGTGTTCTCGAATCTCAGACTTGAAAATACTGTAAATGAATTTTCTGCTTTAAAACCTCAATTCATTTTAATTTAAATCAGATAAGTCCAACTTATTACTATGTAGAGCGTGAAATTCAGAAAAGTCTGCTCGTACTCCGATTTTAGACTTTCGATAACCAAAAGAGTCAGAAAATATATAATCTACACATTGTTTTCGTGTTTAAACATAACTCAGTATTTTAATAAAATCTGATAAAACACTGGTGAACCCTGACAATTAATACCTTTTTGGAGGGGAAAAAAACGCCAATGATTTGCAAAAGTAAAAGACCAGTTTTACAACACTGATAAGCTGTACATTTTAACCTTTAGCCACGCCCACAAACCTTCATAAGATCATACTTCAACTGTGTATAAGGTAAGACTCACAACGAGCTGGAAATATTTACCCAGGAAATGTTACTGGTGTTGATGAAAGTTGAAATAATTTCACTTCTTGCCTCTGAGAAAGTCTTCTTTCACCACTTTATCCTTTCACACCTTCAGTCCATCACCTTTCCCTTTTATGGTGTTTTGTAGGCGTCTCTAAATGTAAATGAGCTGCGGTGTGAACGTGCGTTGCTTTTTACAGCTGATTGGCCGTTACTGAGTTACCAAAACTTCTGTCAGTCAGGTATAAATCTGGAGTTCAGTGTGGACCAAAACCACGACACACAACTTTACAACAATCTGATAAATGAGGCACAATTGAGGAAAAAAAAAGAAAGAAATTGTTTATATCCTGATTGAGAAACAAGTCCCAGTGTGTGTGTGTGTGTGTGTGTGTGTGTGTGTGTTGCCTCAGCAGCGTTTGTGTGGAGGTGAGATGGGTCTCTCTGGGCTCCTGGAGCTTTACTATGTCGCTGCATTGTCCTTAATGAGGCTGTTCACGTTTCATGGAGACAAACATGGAAATACAAATCTGTACCCCATCTCTCCTCTCCCACACACACACACGGTCCTGGAACATACTCACAGGTTCAAATCTGCTGCATGATCAGTTTAAATCTCAGTCAAGTCGCAAGGTTACAGGGTTCCTATCATGACAATCTGAGCGCCATGACTGGTTCAAGCAGAAGGCCGAATTCAGCGAGAGGTTTGATGTTCTCAGAGCGAGAAAATCTCGAAAATGATGCAGAGAAAAATCTCACAAAGACGAGACACTTGGCCCAACACAGGCAAGGGTGCCAGTACTTTCATCTTCCTGAAGGTGTATATTTAAATACAGTTAAACATCAAAACAGGATGTGCCGTGTATTTTCTGTGGTTGCTGTAACGTGGTGGAGAACCATCGCCGGTGGGGTTCATCCTCGATGGAGCAAGCGTTCGAGTGAATCGGAAGCCATTTTGGATCAATGTGAAGGATCACAGGGTAAGAAATGTCAAATCAGGTGAAATTATCACCAACAAGAAAAATTATTGTGCACAAAATGGCTCTGGAAAATTGGCTTTAATTTTTTAATTAATAAAAAGTATGATTTTTGATCCGAAACCAAAAACAGAAAAAAAAAAAAAAGATGAGAAAATGATGAGATGAGAGACGACGCTACAAACTACACGACTGTACGGTAGATCACCCCAGTTTACTGTCCACTGGTCATCAGGTCATCACAATTATCCCCACTAATTAACCAATCGGTGATCTGCACTGATTCTAGCTCCGCCCACACGTCCCACAGATACTTTATTACAGCACAACTCACTAAGTAACAAACTCACAGATGAGGGATTACAGAACCTAAAAAATCCAGTTTAGAGTTAAAGAACACAAATGTGAACCTTGAGGTTCATTCCGTGTTTGAATCCAGCAACAGGAACATCATCTCTAACGATCAAACAACAGCCATGAACATTTATACACGATTATATCAAATAAATAAAATAACGAGACTCGGAATACAGAAGACTGTGTGCTCTGCTGGGAAATTATTCACAGTGAAATGTTGTTGAACATAAACCCTTTAATTTTATTATAAATAGACTAAAAGTCCCTCAATTATCTTCTCGACTAAGTATTATATTCTATGAGAAATGATATAAAGAAACGTATAATTGAATCCCAGAGCGTCTCCATCACGCAAACGAAAACCTTTAGCATGTACACACACACACATACGCGTTTCCTGCTTGCCTTCTGGACAACCTGTAAATAAAATATCTGTTAAAAGAATCGACGTTGTTATTGATGATGATGGAGGAGGAGGTGGGAAACGAGCACAGCCAGAGTTTCCCCAGGAGAACACACATCATTAAAACTCATCATTTCAGCTTTCCAGCAGTAAAAAGCACACGACTGATTACGACACGCAGCATTACACCAACATAAAAGACGACGATGTTCCCACTGAGCGCTCGGACATCACTTTCATCTTCATGCTAATCTAACTGAGCAGCGCGAGTGTGTGTCCGACTCCCGCTGAACACTCAGCACCTCGTCCAAGCGAAGAGACACGAGGACGTGGACAGGCCGTTCTTCTCGCTTCATAAAGCAGTTCAGCTGAACAACGAGCTCGGTTTAATAAAACACTTTCACACAGAGGAGGAGGAGGAAGAGGAGGATTCAGGCGTCTGATTCAAATCCAGCGGAACGCGGAGGTGAGCCAGTTTACTGTCGGAGAGGAATCAGGACGCTGGTGAAGCTCTCGCTGCAGGGAACAGAACAGGGTGATGTGAAAAAACACTACACTTTTTTACCACGTATTTTCAGTTTAAGATGAATTTAAAATGAATTCAAATTGGACAGGATTCAATTTTAAAGCTTATTTCCTGAAAAATATATTCATTAGTTTTATCATTTATATGCCAAAAATTCCTGAATGGAATAACTCGGGACAAAAATTCTGTTCACTTGGAATCTGTTGGTGAGAGAGAGAAAGAGAGAGAGAGAAAGATGCAAAGAAAAGGAAAGAAAAGACAAAAGAAAGGAACAAAGAAAGACAAAGAAGGAAAAAGTAGACACAAAAGTAAGAAAGAAGAAAAATAAAGAAAATAAAGAAGAGAGACAAAAAAGAAAAAAGATGCAAAGAAAAAGGAAAGAAAAAAGGAAATAAATAAGGAAAAAGAAAGAACAAAAAGAAAGAAAGAAAATGAAAGTAAGAAATAAGATGCAAGGAAAGTAGTAAATAAAGAAAGACACAAAGAATGAAATGAAGAAAAAAGGGACAGAAAAAGATACAAAGAACAAAAGAAGAAAGTAAGAAAGAAAAAGAAAAACAAAAGAAAGAAAGAAAGAAAGAAAGAAAGAAAGAAAGAAAGAAAGAAAGAAAGACACAAAAAAAAGACAAAGAAAGGAAATTGTCTCAATTCCCAGACTTTGACGTGATTTTTTCTTTAAATATTTTAAGCAGTTTTATTATTTTTTGACGTTTGAACATGAACTCGCCCTGAACTCGTCACAGTCCTTTAATAAACTGTTCTCTGAAAGCGTCGCTCCGAATGACGTCCTTCTGATGGGTAAAAAATAAGAGTTCTGTTATACGTACCTAAAGGTTTGTAATAACCTAAACATTTACTGTAATTTTCATAAATTATTTACTACTTTGTTTATCGATCTGGAGCCTCAAACCGCACATCTGAACACCACACACTGATCCACATCACTCATTCACAACTGGACACTGGCCCCGCCCATTCCTCCTCCCTGAGTGTGGTCACATGATCAGCGATGTCACTCCTTAAAAGTCTTTTTCCCTCCAAGTCCGAGAGGAAATACCGTAATTCAGCTCATTAACGTTCAGAATCAGGAACGAAATCAGGGTTCACAGAGAATAAAGACGTGCGACTGGAGTGAGACTTGACACAGAGGGGTTTGTCAAATTAAAGAAATATCAGAGAGGAATATTTATAGTGTCAAAACAGACATCAGCATTTTACTTTAAATGGGAGACTTAAATATTTCTTCTTTAGATTTTTACCCACAGCAGGACAAAAACCTGCATTTTTTAGCCCCATGGAAACACAAGCTCGACTTTTCCCACACCTTCCTCTGGTGGAGATGTTACCTGGCAGGCTGGTGGAGATGTTGACCTGCGCGTGGAAGCGTTTATCAGGCAGCAGCTCTGAGACGCTGTTTCTGGCTTCCACGCTGAAGGTGTAGTTGGCGTTGGGCAGCAGGTTGAGCACGGAGACTGTACGCCCACTCAGGCCGCTCTGCTGAGGCACGAAGCCCACGTTAGCACCGCACGGCTCGCAGTGTTCCCGTGGGGCGGAGACGCATCGCTGACATGCTACGCTGTAGCTCACGTCACCACGACCACCCAAGTCCTCCGGAGCGGACCATTCCAGGATGAGTGTGGACTGTTTGAGGGTGTAGAGCAAGTCTCGTGGAGGAGAGGGCGGTCCTAAAGAAGAAAAAAAAAAAGAAAACAAACAAACAAATAATGTGACGTGGCTAAACACGTTTGTTGTGAACTGAAATTATTCAGAAAAGAACACACACGCGCATCTTAAAATACTAATCAGATCATCAGGAATCATCTCAACACAGGATTCTGAATTCTTCAACAAGACAAGCATCACAATTTGTAAATGTAAAAAAAGAAAGAAAAAAGTAAACTTACTGTTAAAGAACTCTTTAAAAAAAAAAAGTAGTGTTTGGTACAATCTCGAAAATAATTGCTTGTTATCTTCTTCCAGTGTTGTACTAGAGTCACTAAACCTCGAGTCTGAGTCCAGTCTTGAGTCGAGTCCGAGAACAAGACTCCACCCGCACCATGTGACGGTGTCTGTTGCTGCCTTTATGTGAAAGCGTCTCTGCTACTGTGTCGGACTAGCGTTCCTGCTCCACTGCCCCATTTTAGTGAACAGGCTACAGATAAAAAGCTAGTTCATCGGTCAGCAAGCCCCGCCCACTATCAACAGGGCAAATAATATGAGAGGGTTAACACTAGCTAGTTCATCGCTCAGCAAGCCCCGCCCACTACCAACAGAGCAATGAACACAGCGTGTCACTTCCTTCTCTGGGTGTGGTCTTACCAAATGACGATTGAGGTTCGAGGTCGTCCCTGTCGTATCCTCGATAGTTCTTCTACATATGGAACACATCGCAGTGCATTTTTTCCCGCTGCAATCCTAGCGGCGTCTCTCCAGGCATTTTAGCGCCGTTAACGTTAGTTTGTTCCTGAACATGATGTATGAACAGGCGAATGTGGATTCTCTTGCACAAAATTAGTATAAAAATTTATGTAGATATAAATATCTTATGGCAAATTATTATGGCATGTTACAAAAAATAAAGAAAAAATCAGAGTCCTTGTCTCCAGTTTACAAGTCTGAATGCAGTTAATGCACGAGTCCGAGTTATCAGTGCTCGAGTCCAAGTCAAGTCACGAGTCCTTAAAATTAAGGCACGAGTCGGACTCGAGTACTACAAGCCTGAATAATAATAATAATTATAATAAATTTAAAATCTATTTTAACTTAATTTCTGGTAAAGGATTTTGTTTTGTTTTTTTCTACACACATCCACTCGGTGCCCCTCTAAACACACAACTCATACTGTTATTGTAAAAAATATGCCTGTTCTTTTGTTTGTTTGTTGGGGGGGGTTTGGTCATGAAATTAAATACTGTGAACCATAAAATTAACTTTTAGGTTGTTGTTTATAAACCCAAAAATCTGTATATTTTATTTGGAATAATTTATGCATGAAAAATATTTTCCTTTTATTTGAATTTTCTTAATTGTATAAAGACTGTATACTGCAATTATAATTTTAGTTCTGACTTCGGTCTTACTGTTTCTCAGGAAACAATTTTTCAGACAATCACTAAATAATAATCGTAATAACGAAACAACTACATCAGGTTTGAAACAGGAATGATTTAAAAAAGTGTTTTATTTCTTTCAGGAAAATAAAATTAACTATTGGAAGAAATCTACTGATCTCACACAGTACTGAGGGACAGCCTACACACTGTCGTGGTGTTGAGGTGTGTGTGTGTGTGTGTGTGTGTGTGTGTGTGTACAAGCGTGTTGGATGTCGCTCTCTCTCTCTGTTCTGCAGTGTGTCTATACAGTGACTCAGAAATAACTCACGCACTTCACTCCCACAAACACATGGTTTTACACACACACACACACACACACACAGGTTCAGACCTTACACCCACACACCTGCATGTGCAGACCACAGAACTGTGTGTGTGTGTGTTCTTTATATACTGAGCTCCTTCAGCCTCCCTGGTCTCGATCTGTGCCTCCATTTCAACAGAAAAACAATTATAATAAAAAGTTGCACTTTTTTAAAAGTGCTGTTACTTTAGAAGAAAAAAAAGTCTTTAATTAGAACTGGGTTCTCGCCCGAGCACTTGGCTTCGGTTCTCTGTTTCGACTTTGAGATTAAGCAGATCTGTGATCAGCAAAAACAGCGTCGGTTCTAACTATAGCTTTATGGAGACTGCAGAGCTGAAAACAGCAAAACAAATAAACTCACACACACACACACACACCACATGTCATGTGATATATGATATTGTATTCATGCACGCCTGAGTACACACCCTGGTCACGATTGGAATATTCAAGATACATTTGTGTACACGTGTGTGTGTGTGTGTGTGTGTGTGTTTATATCTTAATGAGGATCAAATTTCCCCACAAAGATAAGAATACCAGATCAAACAGGACCTCATTGGGACCTCATATGGTCCTCACAGGAAAACTGACTTTTTTTTATTTCAAGACCTAAAAGAGCTGAAAAAGTTTCCTGTAACTTATTTGGGTGAAGGTTCGAGTTCGATTTCAGTGCCTTTATTATCTAACCTGTGTTAATAATTAGTGTTGTAGTTAAGGTGGCACGGTGGTGTAGTGGTTAGCACTGTCACCTCACAGCAAGAAGGTCCGGGTTTGAGCCCAGTGGCCGGCGAGGGCCTTTCTGTGTGGAGTTTGCATGTTCTCCCC
>JAODLJ010000013.1:890942-902789 GCA_027576115.1 Cathorops melanopus
TACCTCTGGGCTGAATTACGTTGCTATGACTTTTGGTGCTGATCTGGATCACTGATCTGGAATGATCCATGAAAAACTGGATTTTTTTTCAATCTTTTTTTTTTTGTTCAGGGTAGCAAGGCACAACTTTTCTTCACTAAGCATCATTCTCGATCTCTTACCGTTCCAGATCTATAGGGTACGGTGACCAGATGTCCCGCTTTGTCACAGCTAGCGCAAATTGCTGTGACTTTAGTCACAGTCTCTATCTGGTTGAGAGTTAAGCCTTTACAATAAAATCAGGGGGAAATATAACAGCAACAAATCTATATGGATGCGTTAAAAAAAATCCTGGAAAGTCCAGCCTCCTGTCCAATTGGAGAATATTAATCGTGTTAAAAAAAATTTTAATGTGTGAGCTACATGTAGAAAGTGCTACCTTTAAGTGTAAAAAGGATAAACATGACAAATTTATCCCATTCGAAGGCGAGAGCACATTTCTAAATGGACGACATCCAGGATACAGCCATTGTGTGTGTGTGTGTGTGTGTACACGTCTTTATCGGGAATGTTTTTCTGTGACACCACATATGGCTTGACATTGACAGTTTTCTCCGCAGTATAATTAGCCTAGCTTCCTGAGCGTAAACATATTCAGTTATTGCCTTTGTCACTGGCAGTCCTGCAGAACCATGGTGTAATTTTTCTCTGCGACTGTTTCATTTTACAGCAAGAGCAACTGCGAGTGCACTGATGTGTATTTGCAATAAAAGGGAATGAAAGTGCCTCCTTGGTAAATCTGGGTTGGTCTGGGTTCGGAGAAGAGTAAATAAGCCATTTATTGCTTTGCTGCTTGCGATCATGCGTGGCAGAGAGCAACACCGTCATCTGCAATTTAAAGAAAACGAGGCCAGGCTGAGAGAAAATGAAGCTGAGGTAGAGGATATCATCCCCCATGTTTCACTGTTTATCTAATAATAATAGAGGCAAAGGAAGAGAAGTGGCATGTAATAAGTAGTGAAAAATAAGTCAAAGGCGTACACTACTGAACCCTGATGAATGTGCACAAAACATCACAGACGCACCTCATACACACTTTATTAAACTGCAGTTATAGATCTAGACACTGACGTTTCTCCATTTCTCCAAATATGATATTTAATCCGGCTGAAGTGCTGAGCTCGTTGGAAGTGCAGCGATGGCCAGAGACCAACATGGTCACCGTTTGAGCAGCGATTGATTGGACGTTTTTCCTGGCTGGAAGGATCAGGAACTCTCGGGCAGATGGTGTGAGAGAAGAGCTGGATCTCCTGAGAGACCTGGAGAATCAAAGTCACGCTGGTGAAACTTCTGCCAAAGAACCGGAGACACACAAGCAGAAGAACAGGTGGGTTTTTGTTTCATCGTGCTCCTATCCAGCAGGCAAATATCTGTAAATGATGACATCGTTATGCAAATTACTGTAGTATGAATATTTTTATTAAATGCAACATCCATAAAAAGTTTAATTCAATCCAAGCACAGAGTCAGAAAAGGAGGCAATTCAGTGACAAGACTGGACGTCCCAGTGAACGAGGTGTGGTTTATGTCCTTGTTTGTCCTCGAGGAGGCGTGGCCTATGTCCATGGCAGGATCAGTAAATGAGGTGAGGCTTTTGTTCCACAGTCCCACTGAATAAGGTGTAGCTTCTCCACCCAGTGAAAGGGGAGTGCCTCAGGTCAAACAAAGGAGGTGTGGCCTCTGTTCATCAAGTAAAGGAGGAGTGGCCTCTGTGCATGGCATGGCAGTGCCTGTAAAAGAGGTGTGGCCTTTTTACTTCACTCACATAGGTTAAGTTAAGGCGTCATCTCTGTACCTGTCAATCCCAGTGAAGAGGGCGTGGTCTCTGGTCCTATCACATCATTGAAGGAGGTGTGACCTTTAAAGTCTGTCAATCCAACGAAAAGAGGCATGGTCTTCCAGCCTGTCAGTCTCAGTGAAGGAGACGTGTCTTATATACATATCCGTCTCAGTGAAGAGGGCGTGGCTTCTGTCCCCATGCAGAGGGCGTGGCTTCTGTCCCCATCAGTTCCAGTAAAGGAGGTGTGGCTTCTCTGCCTGTCAGCCCCAGTAAATGAGTAAAGCCCCTGTTCCTCTCAGTCAAACTAAATAAGGCATGGTCTCTGTATTTTGTAGTCCCATTGAAGGAGGCATGGCCTATTTAGATAGATAGATAGATAGATAGATAGATAGATAGATAGATAGATAGATAGATAGATAGATAGATAGAGATTTATAAACGGCTGCTGTGTGATTTCTCTAACGAGGCTACAGTCTTCATTTCAGAATGAGATCATTCGTGAATCAGGTGTTGGTTTTGTTTGGCCCTTGACTCTTCAGCCCACTGCATGACCTCCTGTGTGTGTGTGTGTGTGTGTGTGTGTGTGTGTGTGTGTGTGTGTGTGATTTTTGTTTCAGCCCTGAACCCCACCTACTGAGTCCAACAACAAAACACAGTATAATTACTGCACTCAGGTGGCGTGTGGATCATTTGTTGGATTATGTCTGTGCCCTTGACCTTTGACTTTTTTTGTGTGTCAGTTATGTCGGAACAAATTTTTGACCAGAATAAATAAAAATAAATAACTGCAGCTTCTATTTTATGAAAAGAAAATGTGGCTGGAGAAACAAAACATTTTTAAAAGACTTTAAAATGACAGACTTTCTCTCTTACTATAGAACATTATTCGTGCATAAATTACGTAAATAAAAATAGCCTCAATGACACGTGGCGCCACCATCTTGACAACTTTTATGCACGCCCACCTGGAGAACATTGCATGCGAGTTTGATCGAAATCCAGTCAGTCCTGCAGGAGGAGTAGCGATTTTTGTAAATTGTGGACAGACAACGGACGGAAGACGCGTGATCGCAAAAGCTCATCCAACCTGGCCGAGCTACTGGTTTTTAATCAGACAAAAAAAAAGAAAGAAAGAAACAAAACCACAGCTTGTGACATTAACAAAAAAGGAGAAAAAAAATCCAGCAAAAAGCAAAGTGTAAACTTTGCTGTCTGTGTCTGAAATTAAAAGTTACAGTTTTACCTCTGTTTGTTACTGGAGACTCCTTCCACAAACGTCAGATAAGTTCCTGTGAATGAGCCGTTATTATAGAAACGATAACATCTCCATAACGAGCGTTATTATAAACCTGTGATTTTTAGCTGCACTACAGTCAGAGCTGCTGTTCAAAAAACTAATCAACACCTTCTGACCAATCAGGATCCAGAAGTATGGATGTTTATTTGTACTTTGTTCCTGCGGTAAGATGAAGGACAAAGGGGTCCGACTTGGAGGTTTTTCCTCCTTCATGAGCAACGCCTCATTTTTCCCCCCTCAGGCTTCTTAATGAATTGGTTTTACCCTGTTTGGTAGCAAATTACCCTGGCCTCCCCTCCTAATTTTCCAATTTGCTGTGTCATTTATCTGTAATTTGGGATTGCACTGGGCCATATTACTCTCACAAATAAGGTGATGGACTTTATCAAGGCGCAATAGAAAAGACACACAGCCGACCAAACAAACAGCAATTGCTCACCTCAGGAGACTCGAAGCTTTTATAAATGATGGAGATGCTTTTTTTTTCCTGATTATTTACGGGCTGAAAGAAAATAAAATCATTTTGATTCAGTGCTGCTGTGCAGCAGCATCGTTTATGCCTGTGTGAAAGTGCAATATGCAGTTTTTCTTACTATATGAATCTCTAATCACCATCATGGCAAATTAAAATAATTCCATCATGTGACATCAAACTTTGAAGAAAATCGTATCCAGGTTCAACCGATTTATCAATGACAAAATCCTTCAGCTTCTTCACTGCTATAGATTAATATTTTTATTTATTTATTTTTATTTATTATTATTTTTTAAAAAAGATGTTCATGACAATTCAATAATTCTGTGTCAGCCATTTCTGTGTGGAACCATTTGGAGCTCATCATCTTGTGGAAAGCTCTGTCTGTGGCCAAGTCGTAACCTCCTGGCAGAGGCAACTGGGATTTGGGATGAAACACCTTGGCAGAATTCATTCCTGGGATGCAGCCACAAGGCCGCTCCAAAGCATCAGAGATCAAAGTGCTTTTCCTGCATAAAGTCCACATTTGTTTTCCAAATATGTCGATACACTCTCAGAAAATAAAGTTCATTACTGTACCTTTAGGGGTGTAACGGCTCGTCAGTGGATCAATACCCTCTAAGATACTTATGTGTACCCTTTATGTACACTACTTGGGAACATGTACTGTTTTGGCCCTAAAAAAGGTACATATAATTACCTTGAGGTCCAATAATGAGCCCTAGGAGGTACATTAGTGTAGCTTGTACCTTGGGGAACAGAAACGGACTCCGACTGTACCCGTTTCTGACAGTGTACTAGATGTGAATTCATAGCCAGGATGATATTTTACATTTTTAGGAAGGGTGCCAATAATTCTGAAGGGCATTATAACTGGACAGGAACATTCTCCTTTTTTCTGTTGATGTTCTGTGTCTCGTTCAGTGCCACAGACGGTCAGAGCGAGCTAAACGTGCATAAACACTCTGCAGATGAGCTGCCAGTGGCCTCGGTGTTGGCAGTTAAAAGGACGGCGACATTCTGGCAGCAGATGTTGAAACGGTTGTCACCGCGGGTTCCCTGGGACACAGGGGCAGTCCATCAAAAGACCATTAAAGCTCAGGACCAGTTGGCAGAACAGGACGTGTCCAGACTGGCACAGTGTCATTGGGGGTCGATTCTGCTGTTCTGTGGCCGTCCATCAGCCAGGGCTTGTTAGTGATTACGGCTTTACGAGGATTTGACATTAGCGATTTGCGCAAAAATAAATAAATAAATAAATAAATAAGATTAAAAAAACACGCGGGATGAAAATAAACACATGATTGGATTACGTTCAGAGACCGAATTCTAATCTTAACCTTTGTAATGTTTCCCAGACAGATCACATTGGGAGATCAGGGACAAATTTCATGGTGTCTGAGACACAGAAGTGCTGCTTTGCGTAGGACGCCATTTTCTTGCAATTCCGGTCGACTAGCGAGCCAACGATAATCGTACTGCACTTCCTGTAAGACAGCAGTCGTCAACTGGGGCACCGTAGTTCATCCGATCAAATCATGGACTTGGAAAAAAAATATTGGAGCAGATCGGATAAACATGGCTGTTATTGGAGTCAAGCTTTTTTTTTTTTATGAAACAGCTCGACTTCTTGCCATTTATCCAACCATGTGCCTTGATGTAAATGTTGTGCGTTTGGTGAAGTGTCTCATCAGACATTAAGTCAGAAATGGGTAAGTTTTCGCAGACGTTTAACAGATGGGGGTTTGATTTTTGCCAGGCTCTGGACCGGTGAGGATTGGATCAAACACCTTACTCTTTGACAGTAAACACGGGATGTTCCTGTGGCACGAGCAACACAATAGGAAGACAGAACCGGTAACTTTAGACATGTTAAACAGGGGGTTATATGTTTTGCTGCAAGTATGACATGTTTCTCATGCAGCGTGAATGTTTCTGGAAATTCTGACGATGTTCCACAGGATGTCCTTTGCATTTGAGTTCAAAGCTTTTTTTTTTTGTGATGCACTTTGTTTACACTGGCTGTTTTGTCACAGGTTTGTTCCTTAACGTGTGCACCTGTTCCATATTCATCCTGTGTTCACCAGAGGGCACTGCATGGAGGTGCAAAGCCCCATTGTTTTCCTAACGATTCTTATATTAATTATTATTATTATTCTTTTTTGTCAAAACTTGGTCATTTCTGAGGTGGGGAAAAACTCATGAAACTTGGTAAAACACATCAGTCCTGGCCACTGATGCTCAGGGATAGAGGCTTGGCCCCAGGTGTGTCTGGGGGACTCCGTAGCACCTCCATGTCATTGAGACTTTTGCCTGGTATATATAGTTTCACCTATCCGTGTCAAATTTGGTAGGTGTGTGGGGTGCTTCAAAACGAGCAAAATTGTAATGTACATTGTGTTCGCCATACTCAACAGGAAGAGAGTTATTTTTGGTTTTGTGCATTTTGACATGTTACATTTCGACGTTCTCCTCCTAGGCAGTGTGTTGGATTCATACCAGATTTGGTATACTGGAGGTGCTCGGGCCCTTCATCACCGCTTGCAGCTATATTTTGTCTTAACATCCTCTCATGTTCCTCCGTTCCATGTGTCTGGTATTATTTCTGTGTTTAGACTCATGCTTGTATTCCTGTTGATGATAGATTGATGCTGTCTGCTTGTGTTTTGAACCCCATCGTGGACTATGGCTGACCACACAATGATCTTACACAGCTGTGTCCTCATTCATCATCATGCATGTTATATATATATATTTTTAGTGACCCACCCCAACCAAATAACATCATGATATCTTTCCAGGATGTCATTTTATACTCAGAGTATTGTTTGAAAACAAAACACCTTCGCACTAAATGTCTACCTCAACATCCTCCTCATAAACTTTGTAATAGAAATAATTTTAGGTTAGGTGGGTTAAAAAAAAACAAATCCAAATAATAACCAACTGATAGTCGTTCATCTTTGTTGGACAGTCTACACTCCTGATTTATAACTGTATCTCCTGGAAAATATGGCTTTGGAGACCTTGAACTAGACCACAGGGAGCACAAAAGGTGGATCAGATGGTCCGAGGATGAGCCTCCACTGAAGGCAGCGTGATGGTGGCAGACATGGAGTCTGTGAAGAAATCGATTAGAGGACTCGTCTGACGGATGGCCCTCCAAGAGAAATGGGACACGCTGGAGAATTCATTTGGCTGGCAAGAGAGACACACCAGGGTTATTCATCTCCCCGCAAATTTGGCAATTTCCCAGAGCCCATGGCTTAATTAGGCGGCTTGCGCCTTTGGAGCTTTGGAGTGATGATGCACAGCACTGATCTGGGAGACACGACTGTTGATAATGAGAAATGAACTTTGTGTAGGAATGTAAAAGTGATCAAGATGGAAAAGAAGGCTTTTTTTTAAATATGTACACAATGCTAACATGCAAATGATTTGGTGTTCAGATAGTATGCTAATTCAAGCTTTAGAGCTCAGTATTCACACTGGACAGGAAGTCAGCAGCACTGTGTTGACGTCATCATCATTAAGCAGCTAAATGTTAATGTATTTCATTTCAAGTGCAACAAGAAAATCATGCAAAATTTAAAATTAAAAAAAGGGGATTATATCGCATCATTTTGAAAATTTTAACAATTAGCACGACTCATCTTGCGGCAGGTTCTTCAGCGAGATCCACAAATCAGTTCACCTGAAGACCCTGGAGGTCGTACTGCAGATAAAGACTCAGGTTAGGGTTCAAGGTTGGAAGCAAAGCTAATGTTTGTACCTTTTCCTTAAACGTATTCAGATGCAAATACAAAAAAAAAAACCTCCTTTGTTTATATTTCTAGATATTTTAAGAACTTGAATGAGAATTCTTGCAAGCATTAGCCCCGCCCGCATTCATAAAGGCCGAGTCAAGCAAATTGTAACAAAGGTCATTTTTATACTATTGTCTTCCTTCTGAAGATCTACATCTGGTTCTGATCCAAATATCAGACACTGCATCCGATTCTTTCTTCATTGTGTTCGGGTGCTTCCCTACATTTGATTGTTTAACGTAGATCAAAAACACAACACAAAGACTTTACACTTGGACTATGTGTGATTTTTTTTTTTTTAAGATCAGGTTTATATTTTCTTCATCAGAATCCATTCTTAAGTTAGAACTTCTCAATGCTTTTTTGTTTGTTTGTTTTTGGGGCTTTTTGGAAAAAACTCAGCCCTGAGCTTTTGTGTAAATGCTTCCAGAACCTAAAGGACATTAAAAGGGGTCATGTTATTGTCCATACGCACCCTCAAACCTTGAGCAAGAACGATCTGTCTCTCTGTCGGAGCTGAGCTGTGAGCAGAACCTCCTCCACGTTCCTGTTCTGGTGACTGATGGTGACAGAACTGCAGTGTGGATGACGAAGTCCTCCAAAAGTCAGATGGAGTGTCTCTGGGAGAAAGATTTATGAGCCAGGGTCATTGTTTAACCCCTAAATGTCCCCTGCTCACCCCACACCTCACCTGTCTCTCCAGTCCCTGTTGATGGAAGCTGATTGAAAATGAAGCCATGTGGAGAACATAAGATCATTTCAGCAGGAAAATAACAGCTTTAATGGGGGACGCTTGTGTTCAGGACACCAGGTGCTGCATTCTGCTAATGAGGTAAAGCCCAAACATCTGACTGAGCACAACATCTGCTCCGTTCTGCTCGGCTCTGCTCTTAAATGAGCCCTGAAGCACTTGATGTGCATGGAGAAGCTGCAGGAATTCAAACTCTGAGAATTTCTGAAGCTCTGGAGTGAAGCATTTGTGCATTTCCCATCTTCTCCTGATCTGGACATCAGGTACATCTCATTAATGAGCTCTGATTGGACATCTCAGGTCAGGAGGAAATAATGGAAATGGTTAAAAAAGAAATAAGAGGCAATAAAAGCCCTGATTTCATGCCAAAAATTAACACCAAAACCAACTCAGTGTCGAAAGATGATCAGATTTTATTGAAATTATTGTTCCATCCAATTTCTTCTCAGGAGTGAATCAATATGTTGTAGCACACTGCCCTCTAGTGGCCAAATAAAGTAACTGCTGTTATGAACAAATATAGGGACTTTTAAATTTTTTAAATAATAATAAACAAACTGGGTGAATTCATTTATTTTTTAAACTATACATTGGTTTGTTATTGTTCTTATATTGTGTCCATAAAAATTTTTAATTGCATTTATTTTGTGATAAAATATGATTTAAGACAGAAAGCAGAAATTAATCTTTTTCAAAAAAAAAAATGAGCCAATTTATCTTCAATATTCAGCACTGAACAATCGGATGATAGATAAAATCAATGATCGATTTTATTTTGGATTTTTTACGTAATTTACACATAATAAACAAACCTGAGCCGTAAAGCTAGAAACAGCGACGGGATGTAATTCTGTTTGATCAAACTTACGTTGAATTTCATTGTCAATAGATAAGAGTTTTCCAGGATGTTGTACATCATTTTTTGTGATATTTTGTGGACACAGCTCCAGTCATAGGCTGGTATTTAATTTTTTTAAGAGGTTGAACTTATAATTTAATTATTTTATGACAGTTGTTTCAGAAAGAAACCTGTGTGTGATGTAAAGCCATTACATTCGTCCACATTTCATCTCATCTCATCATCTGTAGCCGCTTTATCCTGTTCTACAGGGTCGCAGGCGAGCTGGAGCCTATCCCAGCTGACTACGGGCGAAAGGCGGGGTACACCCTGGACAAGTCATCACAGGGCTCCACATTTCATTCATTTATTTATTACCATTGTGACATTATCTTTTCACCTTCAGCCCATGGATAAAATCATCTCACATTATGACAAAATATTTTCAGGTGCATTTATTCACAGTACACTCAGACACATTCAGGTTCACGAACACACACCGAAACACCGCGTCTCATTCAAGAAGAATAAACACAATGGAAAACAAATCAGTGCAATCAAATCAGTTATTTAATGCAAAAAAAATCAGTTCACTGGCCGTGTTGTGGTTAAATTCATTATACAGTGCAGTAGCGATGATGATGATGAGGACGACAAATTTCACAATTAAAACAGTCGCAACACACAATATTTAACAGCCCACTGATGTGAGCTTGTGATTAGTGGGCAGGATGATGGGAAAATTAAGATCACTGGCTTTACAATTTTTCATTATTAGTGTTTGAAGAAGGTGACGAGATAATCATTAGTGCGTACGATGAGACGTGGGTGTGTCGGCCAACACGAGACCAAATTAAGACCACATTTGCTCTGAATATTTTTTAAAACCAAAACTATTTGATTGGAGGCTTGACACTCATCCTGAAGTTGCACAATTGAGCAAAATGTATTCACAGTCAAGAATTCAGAGCGAGAGATAATGTAGGAATGTCCACATTTCATTTCCACGCTGCCCCCTGCAGGCCACACCGCCTCACTGCATCGTCAGTATTCGCACAGAGCGCCAGTCGAATTCCTGAGCCCACAATGACAGCAAAGTGGAACGGACATGGACGCACGTTTCACTGTGCCGTGATCACAGCCTGCTCGCTGAGGAACTCCTCCAGCACACGGATGATGCTGCAGGCTTCGGGAAGGCCGCTGTGTTCGGCTCGAGCGTTCTGCAGCAGCACGTCTCCGTTCCCGCAGCTTTGCAGGAAAAGGCAGCAGCGGAACAGAGCGTAGTGGCTCATTTCTGCCTGACGGATAAAGCGCTTCAGGTTGTTCATGTCCTGGATCGCCTGGTTTTTTTTAAGCACACACACACACACACAAACTGTGTTAACATCACAATCGTGGTGACATTTAGATCAGCAGAAGCCACATGGTGTAACTTTATCCAGAGAGATTTATTTTTAATGCACTTCTCATTATATAGATCAAATCATATTTTAGACGACTGTGAAATGGTCCATTGCTTTTTAATAACATCCTCCAGTAACATTAAATGCATCAAATAAAACAGTATATCGACCCCTAGTGGTGGAAAAGTGTCATTACATGTAAACCTGTTGCAAGAGGTTACAACAGATATTTTTAAAATCTGTCCATTTTTATTTTCAGAGATGTGGGAGGATACAACTGCCTTTGGTTGATAAACCGTACAATAATGGTGAATGTTTCGCCTTTCAATCAGAAATCATGGGGGGTACAAACTTTTGCACTCTTTGTTGAAATAAAATAAAATGGCATGAAATAGTAACTGCATCATCCTTGACATCTCGAAGAAGAAGAAGTCGTCACAAAAACATGTTTATAAATCTAATAAACAAATAAAAGGTCACAAGTCCTCCAGTGATGATTTTCTGAAGCATCAACGATCCCAAAGAAAATGACCGTGATGGATCGTATCACCAATCATCAGTGACGTGTCGATGCACACACTCTGATTCCATGGTAATAATCATAAAAAATGACAATTATTACTGTATTTCTTTATTGAGGTTCAGTTTTGATCTGTAGCCTAATAAAATACGTCTGAAGGCTTAAAACAGTGTTCTCAAGAGTATTTGTGGATTTGAAAACGAGTGACGGTTGATTTCACTTTGTATTAAAATGAGAAATCTGTGGAAATCTTCATTTTTTTATCATTACACATAATCGCTCTTCACCATGTCCTCTTTCTAACCTGGATAAAGGTTTATCTGTTGCTCTGTAGCGCACCGCTCTGAGCATGGACACACACACACACACACACACACACACACCTTTAGCTTGAAGTTCTCCAGGATCTGGCGCAGGAGGAACGGGTTAAAACGCTCAGCTGCGTTCACAAACGCCTGGATCCACTCATCACAGAACCGGTTCGTCACTGAAAACACGACAAACATTTATGAACATGCGAGTATTTTTTTGACACGTGGAACACTGGAGCATTTTTGTCTCGTGTGCCGAGTGTGCGTGTCCATTTCAACCTACAACACTGAGAACATACTACAAATACAGTACATTTAACACAACGGTTCTCAAACTGGGAGACACTCGGCGAGTGGGTTTACAGTTGCACCAACAAATAACGAACGTCTTCATCTTCAGTCCACCCAATGAAAACTGAGGGTTATTATTTGAAATCTCAGCAATGAACTTTTATAGACACACCTCAAGTACATAAGAGATCACAGACATCGGAAACACACCACTGTGCAATCGAGTCGAGGTCGTACCATTGCAGCTTTCATATCGCTTTCATTATCTGTAGCCGCTTTATCCTGTTCTACAGGGTCGCAGGCGAGCTGGATCCTATCCCAGCTGACTACGGGCGA
>JAODLJ010000013.1:994878-1008211 GCA_027576115.1 Cathorops melanopus
TCCACATCATTGCATTCCATTTTTATTTACAATTTGTACTTTGTCCCAACTTTTTTGGAATCGGGGTTGTACAAAGAGATCATCAGTCTGCTGTGGGGTCAAGTCAGAGATGGTGCAACGTTAATACTAATGCTAATCTTACTGTGTCGTGTTTATTTTAATCTAGTCAAGTTGGGGCGATGGCCTTTGTAAATAAAGGCAGCTTCTTTTTACAAAAAGGTATTGATTTGAGCTGCAAAAAACAGCATATACTGTAGACATTAGTCATTGACTAAAAAAATAGCTATTTCATTTATATAAACACATGAATAAATAGCCAACTCAGTACCCTTACCCTACACAGTAAATCCTCCGCTTCAGGGAAAATAAAGTAAAAAGAATAAAATAATTTTTATTTTATATATTTTTTTCTCCCTTTGTGTGCCAGCACAGCTGACACTTTCCATTTCAAGTCAGGCAGCCTGCAGGCAACGGCAAGCTGTAGAGTCAGGAGTTTGAAAAAGCCAGGAGAGACAGACAGATAGAGACAGACAGATAGAGACAGACAGCCTGGCAGTTCCAAGAACCTTCCCACACACATTCTGCTTTAGGCTCCTGCACTCGTGGAAATGTGGAGTGTGGCCCAGCTCAACTCTACTTGGCAATTAACTCGACGTTCACTCCTATAGACCAACCCACAAAGGACTGCTGTGGCTGGGGGCAAAGCGCCTTACCGACTGTGAGCAGCTGGAGACTCCCATCTCATCGCCTTTAATGTTGCAGTTTAACATTTCTTGGATACATCTGCACCGGTACTGTGTGTGTGTGTGTGTGTGTGTGTACACCTGTGTTGTCACAGATAAAAAAAGGCATACCCTAAATGCATCCCTTTTGGTCACAGTACCTATGTTGAGGTCCGTTCTGTGGTTGCAAATGCCCCCAGCAAAGTCCATGCAAAAGGCATCTTAATTTTCAAATTTTTTTTGTTTATCAAGTTTAACAAAATTTTTGATCAGTTATTCAATTCTCAAACCTAAATAAATAGAAAAAAAGCTCAATTGCACTCATATGACGATGAGTCTGAAACAGCACTTCATAAAGATCCGCTTTAAAAAAAATTCCTCAGTGTCCGCCGTCTCACCCCTCGCCCGACAAGGGCCGTACTGCTCAAATTTATCTGAGCAACGTTAAAAGAAATAAATAACAAAAAATATCAACAGCAAAATGATGGCGATGCAGCAGGAGATGCAGGGCAGGGGTAGCGTTCCTGCTACCTTATGGTGCCATTAGCTTTGGGAGGCCCAAGCTGTGATTTGGGATCGGGGCTGAGCGAGCTCCATGCCGTGTCTCTGCACGATTGCAGGACAGGACAGCCAGAGGGCGTCATCGAGCAAATGTCCGCAGCTGCCCACACCTCACCAACCAGGCTGTCCACCCAGCGCTCCAACCGCATACCCGTCAGCCCAGCATTATGCTCCGCCTCCTCCACCTGGCCCAAACGCACCGGGATGTTCAGGATGGGGTTAAGCCCGTGGAAGCTCTGCTCCATATAGCTGTTTTTGGCTGGACCATTGTGCACTTTCAAAGCATCGTCTGCACAGGAAAAGAAAAAAAAAAAGACCATTATTACTATTAAGGTCGTTGTTGTCTGAGAATTGTTTTTACATTGTAACCAATTTCTCAAATGTTTTCATTGCATGTCTATTCTGTCGAAAAATTTGGTAAATGATTGTCTGGGCCTTCAGTTAATGCCACAACAGGTCTGCCACTGCACGGTCACTGGCCAAATATGTGTTTTGGGGGAAAATGTTACAGTGAATATAAAGCCATTATTTTACTGCCAAAAGTCATGAGGAAAGCTATTTAATGCCAGAACAGTTTGGTTAATGGTTTTGGTGTCTCAAAAGCATAATAAATTTAATTTAATTTATTAGTTTTTTGCCATAGTAAGATCTATACCGTATATGTACATACATTATGGCTGGGAAACCACTACAGCTTGCGCCAATTACAGTTGCCCCATTGTACCGAATCTGCATGTCTTTGAAACCTTTTCTGATGTAGCTTTGGGCAACTTCCTGGGTCTTCTCACGCTTACCATCTATGTGCGTTCTTCAGGTCAATGTCTTACTTGTCAATTAAGTCCTGTGGTGCCACTGCATCATTTGTGCTCCTAAGCTTCATGATGTCTCTCAGCTTTAAGCTGCCCTTTCAAATTACCATCTTCCTGGCTTAGGCATCTATCTGCCTTCTCTGACTGCTGCCTCCCTGCCTCAGTCTTTCAGATGCCTCCTTAAGCTACCCAATTCCAGCCTGTAAGTCTTGCTTACTCACATTTGACTGGCTGTACACTGTTTGTGCAATGTTGTCCACATCTAAAATGTTGCTTGAAGAGGCATTCAAAGTACAATTCAACCAAAGAAGATCTATTAATTTAAAGTATCAGGCTTCCATGGCCCATTCACTTTGAAGAAGCTTTTGAAGAATTTGCCTAATCATTTGTAGTGGCTTGATATATCCTTGCATAGGCCTACCCTATAGGACGAACCATCGACGTGATTGTCACACAATGGAAAATCATGGTCAAGGTTTAAGTTCTATAGAGCTCTGATTTTCCTCCAAGCCTTCACCGAACATCAATAACTTTTCATTAATGGATGTCCAGCTTTCACTGAGGTACAGACTTGCAAAGACCACATAAAGGCACTCTATAAACTTTTATTAGCTCTGGGTGCAGAGGCATGATCAGCAGGAGGACTTAGTCTCTGCCTTCGACATTAATCATACGCCACAATGGTGATTCATCCTGAGTAACCAGCCATGCTTTTCCCGTCTCAAACTGCTACTCACAAATCAGAGCTTAACTCTCATTAGGGATTCAGTGGACAAATTCATCGTTTGAGACTAAAGAAAGCCAAAAGATGAAATGAAACCTATTTTCCAACGTGAGCTGATACCAGTGTGAGGTTTTTTCCCATGTAAGGTGACCCGAGTTTTGTGTACTACTCATATGCAAGTCTATATTTAGCTGATGGAGCAGAACGATCCCAATGCACAAGCCTCTGAGAGCCAAAGTGAGGGTGACCTCACAGCATGAGTTTCTACTATCCAGGATGGTAATGCATGAAAGGGGGGGGGTGTCTCGTAACGAATGTCACTGCATGAACGACGAACAATGTCTGAATGGAAAGTTTAAACAAATTTACCTTGATCTGTTTGGAGCATAAATGGAAAAAAGAAAGGCAACATTTATAGCTCCTGTTGATCGCACTGACTGGTACACTATACATGCAAAAGTAGTGGTAGAATGATATGCATCTAAAAGTATCCATGCCTTATAATTAGTGGATTTAGCTATTTAAGGCACACCCCAAACCACCTCTGGATGTAAACTCAGCACAATAATTTAGCCAAGAGCTAAACAGCATGGGTTTCCATAGCTAAGAAGCTGCACAGACGTTTTTAGATCACCAAGTACTATGCCAAGTGCCACTGGCATTGCACTCTAAAGCAGTATAAATGTGTTTTTCGAACTGCCTGGCAGTCTCACAGCTGAGTCTGCATTTGGAATACCTGGAGAATGCTACCTGACTTAGTAAGTAAGAAGGAGAAATGACACAGATGGTTTCCATGGGTTGGGGCCACCAAGTCCAGTGATGTCAAAACTACAGGCATTTTCAACAATTCTGTGCTCTACTTTATGGCAGCAGTCTGAAGATGCCACTTTCCTAGATTGACAGTGCCCCTGTGGATAAAGAAAATTCGATACCAAAATAGTTTGCTGAAAGTTAAGAGGAAGAACTTGCACAAACCCCTGACTGTGTCCTCATTAAGCACATTTGGGATGAACTGAAAAGTGGCTTGCAAGTTAGAGCTAAGTGCCAAACCTCAGTGCCTGACCTCTTGTGGCTGTCTTCCATCTATATCTTCCCAAAAGAGGGTCTAACTAGCAGTCACGCTCTTGATCAACAGGTGTTCTCAAGTGCGTCTCAATATCATCTTGGCATCTCACCTTGGCGGATGGGCAGGTGTTTATGGTGTGTAAGCGGCGTGACGAGGAAGCGCGTCTCTGCCACTGGGTTCCAGTGGTGCAGCACTCGGACAGTCCACATGCCGGGCCGCAGTGGTGTGTTCAGCGGAGGCCTGTAGTGTGTGAACTCGGCAGTGGAGTCAATCAAGACGTCGTAGGTGGCAGCGATCACGTTAGTGGGGTCAATCCACACCACTGTGACGGTCACATTGGACCCTTTGGCCCACTTCTGCATCCCAACCGGCTCATCCAGAGGCCCCATGAGATTACCAAAATTGCGGAAGATTCTCTCCTTCGCATCCCAGTCTGTCCCAATCTGATGGAAAAAAGGAATGATGTGAATGCTGTTTAGTATAAAACTAAAACTGATTTGTCATATTATCTTTAAATATGATTCATTCTTTAACAGTCACACCCTTGATCAACAGGTGTCCTCAAGTGCGTCTCTATCACCTTGGCATCTCACCATGGCGGACTGTCAGGTGTTTGCGATGCATATCTTTCAGAATTACTTCAACATGTTCAAACTGAACAGACCTTCTATTAAATTAGTGAATATTAAGTTAACAGAAATAATAACTGCTATAATTCTTCAGTTTATGTTCTTTGGACCAAAATCATACGGAGAGTATTGGGAAATTAAGTTCAAGTCTCCCTTTTTGACCTTCATATACTTGGTCAGTTGCGATATGAAACTTATCATCGGTACCCCATATCTTGGGAATTGGTACCGCTACCTTGTTATAGCTATGGAGCAAATCTAAACTGCATTGAACTGTGTATGCTGAGGATGCAGGACCAGGATTAAAGACATCACTAAAAGAAAAATTAGCACCGGTCACAAGTCAGGATTGAGATCTTTTAAAGGATCATTCAAGCAAACAAAGTTAGCTTGGTTAATAATGAACAAAACCTAAAAAGAAGCATGGGTGATACTTTACATACATCATTGCCTTTATTTAAGAACTTTGTTTTTTGCAGTGTAGCACTGCTTGAATTGTGCTTTTGTACAATGAAAAAAAAAACGTTTACTACAACACTGTATCAATATGGACCCAATTTTGACTTACAACACCACTGCAACCACCGTGTCTAACTCTCTGTTCTGTTGTACTCTGAAAATCCAGAGGAACTCGAGAGTGAAAGACACGGGCACAAATTTGTCTGCCGGTACTTGTCTAGCTGAACAGAAAGGTATCAAACGAGTGTCAAGCCTGTCCATGATGTTCTCCTCCCTTGCCCATGGTGGATTCCCACTGAGCGTATTTATGGCAGTGGAGAAGGTAGGTAGGAGGCTGGGAGTTATCTAGTGCCAGTATCCTAAGGCTGCTTCTGTAATTCTTACATTTCCTGCACAACACTTCCTCTTCTGAGCATCTGGGATTTGTCAGTAAAACAGTTCGAAGACTCACTTGTGTGATATTAGTATTCTTCAACACAAGGATTCCTCTCTTTTCCCCAAACCAAGCCAGTCCCTCCAGAAAACAAGGCAGACCAATTTGAATGTTTCTTCTGAGAAGAACCTGGGCACCAGATGAGGTTTAAGTGCTTTACAGCACCAATCGTTGGCCTCAGGCCCTTTCAGCAAAACATGCTGGACACGCCAGTGCTTATGGAAAGTGACACTTTGGTGTCCCACAGAGACTGACCAAGAGGAGCTGTTAGGACATGACAGTTCGCTAGATACTCACTTGTCCTGTTGAAAATCCCTCACTTCCTACATCTCTGCATGTGACCCACTCACCCCCTCATCTTACAGCAGATAAACCTGGTGCAGCAAAGCATGCAGTCATTATTTTATCCCCCCCACACACACAATCCTGGCAGACAAATCACTGATTATGCCAAAGGGCAAGATGATGGGTACGGCGCAGGCTGACAGCTAAATCAATGAAGGACGTCTGAATTATTGTTTGCTTAACGGAGTATGTCAGGCAGAATGCACAGCAGAGTAAGATTACCAATAATATTCAGAGGTCAATTTCCTTTCAGTGCACAGTGTGTGAGCCTTCGCACATATATACTGCCAGAACATTTTTACTGCGATGGGCAAGAACAAACCAAGCATTGTTTTGAAATCTCTCTTTTTTTTAATTTGTTTTAATCAACTGAACCACTTTGTTTACTACAGCCAATTTTTCATTGTCCAACAACACACCATAAATGACCTTACACCAGCTTACTTACATGTGGTTCTGCTGAGGGTGCTATCTCCATTGTGGGGGTGGGGGGGAGACATAAGCACAACAGCAGCCAATTCATTGCCTAGAGCATGAATCACTGAAAAGACAATCTGCCTGATTCTAATCTAAATTTTATTCTTTCTTATTTACTCGGCAGAATATCTATATGTTGTTCTAAGAGAGGCAGTAAAATAAATCTTTTCTTGTCAATCTGTACGAATGTGTTTGCACTTCCACCAACCTTGCATAAGTGAACAACAAAGATTTCTCTTGACTCACACTGGAGCCTCCAGAACAACAGACAAACTGCAAGCTGTCTTACCTCGGCAGACTGCAGCCTGTTGAAGTTGCTTGGTGGGTTGGTGAATTTGAAGAACTTCTTAGGCATCACCCAGGTCTCCAGAGTTTCTAGCTTGCTTGTAGCCAGATTGGTGGCGTGATGCTTCACCAGGTAACCCTGGAATTCATCAAGTAGGAAGTAGATATGGACAGCAACAGGATGTCCCATGGCATAGTACCTGAGGAGAAAAAAGCATCATGTCAATCTGCAACTACTTCGGCGTCGCTTGCCACCTCCTGCTTAAATAACGTTAAGGGATATACTCGTCACATGCAATTTTGATCTTGAAATCACATCTGGAGGAGGTGATGTTGGCCAAGATGACCACAGCACACAGTAAAACATTTAGTGATTGGCTGCAATATCAGTATCTCAAAGGAACAAATAAAAACGATGTACTGTGCAGTCCAAGACGATGGCTGATCCACAGACATTATTACCAATAAATGACCGAGTATTTGAAACAAAGCAAGTCTTTTTCAGAATATGGTGGAGGACCAACAGATGGGTGGAGGAGTAACAGAAAACTTCTGTTGGCGAGAACTCCACCCTTGTCTCATCGGTATTCCAGCCGATGCTGGAGGACCTCCTGCTCCCCTGGCCAAGCTGAACAGCAAACATTTACAGCAGCCGTAAACATTAACAGAGGCCCTATTCACACACCCAACCTCCAGTCCCCTTATGGCTGATGTCACAGCGGTATGCCAAAAACAGAGCACTCCTTCTGCCCTTCACACACCCCAAACTGGCAACAAGCAGCTCGTTGTGCCCTACAACCCCTCCTGAGTCTCCTTCACCCCCTCCTTGTGTTGGGAGGTGGGAACTACTCCTAAATCCTGGCACAGGCCTGTTTGAGGCTGAATGAACCACGGTTTCTTTCACAAACGGAACACGCACTGCCTTTGTTTTAACATCTCCAGAACGGTCTTGTGGTTTCCGTGGTGTTCACCTCAGTGATTAATGGGTTAACGTGCTACATAGGCTTTCACTTCACTTCAGTTACATACGGCTTTCATTAGCAGATCTCATTCAGTTGCAACAAGGCTTCGTTTTCACGAGGATGAAGTCATTTGCATCCAAGTTTAAGACTTTCTCCTTCACCTCTTTTTTTTTGGTCCTACCCACAACAGGGTTAAAAAATAAATTCAGAAAAGTTCCTGCATTCCTGAATGACAGATTGAGGAAAAATTAGTTACTCAGACTTAAATTTGAACAGATCCTAAATCAGTACTGACCTACAGCGGTTGTCGCTGGTGTCTCCTTGCAGGGAGTTGGAAGCTCTTGCCAGGCCGAGGCGGGCGAAGGCATGGTAGTGGGTGAGCAGGGCATCACTCAGGCTGTGGACACCATCAGGCTCATCATAAATGTTCTCCCAGTAGGCTTTGAGTCCCGGGGTTCCAGGAGGGTAACTTCCAAACAGGAAGGTGTCCAGCTGATTCACGATTTCCTGATTCACGCTGGCCTCAAATTTGCGTGCAAAGAACGTGGGCCGAGCTGTTTGCTAAAAGAGACCAAAAAAAAAAAAAACCAGGATGTAGAGGAGGATGGTGAGAGACGGTGTACTAATTTTTGGAAGGAACAGAGAGGACAGCAATAGAGGGAAAGAGACCGGAAAGATCAGATGGCAGGCAGAAATTGGAAGGACGATGCAATCCAGTGAGATGCACAAGAAAGAAGAAGAAGAGGCAAAGATAGAGCTCCATTCTCAGGAGATGTGACTGATGGTAAAAAAAAAAAATCAAAGTGAAGAGCTATCTTTGCATGTCAGTCAGCACACATCAACTTCACCTGTTCAGAAAAATCAGCCTGCTAACATGGAGGGGAACAAAAAAAATCCTTTTTTCAAGAGAACAGAATAAATTAAACTAAAATTTGGTTTGTAACTCTCAGTAGAGTAGAAAAGTCTGAAACTGCACAAACCTTGCCATAAAAATAGAGGTGAAAAGAGACAACAGTAATTGAACAGCAGGTCTCAAGTGGATTTTAATTATTCATTATTTGTTTTTTTTGTTTTTTTTCCATAAAACACTTTTTAGACATGGAAAATATCAACAGTGGAAAAACAGTTGAGATTTTTCACAGTGTATCTACAATTAGAGTTTTCCTCCCCCAGATAACTGGTGTGGAAGAGATGAGGGTGAGAAAGAGGGAGTTTTAGAGGTGATTTAGAGCGTCCGTGTCCAAGAAGGGCTTTCAGAGGTTCCTGGTTCTTTGGAGGCTCAAGGCTGAGAACCGCTTGTGAACAAACTGAACTGCCATGACGCATTTCAAGGTTCCGTCAGCCGCCCTTTGTCCTCTTTCTTTCAGATGCCGCTGCGAGGGATGAAGCATTGTCGAAGGGTAATTACTCAATAGCCATGGCGGCGCTTATGCTCTTAATGGACTGCAAAAGCTCTCGCACCCTTCCCCCACTTCTCCCAGGATAGACTTGAAATGGTTAACCACAGCAGTTGATCACAGAGGTCCTTTCACATGCTGCTTTTCAGTCCTGATAGTCAATTGAAGGCTGTCGGGGTGAATTTCAAACCACAGTTAGAAGTGCTTAAAATGTGGTAGTTATTTTGAAGTGCCTGGGCCCCTCCTCTTTTCATCTCATGAACAACTCATCCTCAGCTGCTGGGCCAACCGAAACACTGACTGACACACACACACACACACACACACACACACACACACACACACACAGAGGAAAGGAAACACTAATTGCCAGTGCAGCAAGCAGATCCCATATATCTCAGCATGTAATTTCCCTTTGGTCTTTATGCGCTTTGGATGTTTTTAATCATCGCATACCACAGCGTCTTGCAAATTTCATTTAAGATCGGTCGCCTCTGACATTTTGAGCCCTGAGAGCGAAAGAACGCTCATCGTGATGATGTCATGGGCATGTCGCTGAAGAGCAGGGCCACTGGGATAACGGCACACGAGACCAGAATAAAAATGTAATGCCATAAACTGCATAAAGAAAAAAGACAAAAAGGAAAGAAAGAACTCGAAGAGAGAAAACAGAAACAGAGAAATCATGAAAGTAAATGTGAAAGAAAGGGAAAAAGAAAGAAAATATGAATGAGAAAAAAATATGTATCGAGTATAAGGAACAGAAGATAAACCGTGAAAGAAAAAGGATGAGAAAGAGGAAAGAGAAAAACACAGAACAGAAAGAGATACTGAAAGTAAGTTTTCAAGAAAGAATCAAAGAAAATTACAAAAATAAAGATTTTTTTCTTAATTTTTCGAATATAGATGAAGAGTAAGATCAAAAAGACAAGCGGAAAAGGAAAGTAGAAATAAAAAGAATGAAGGTAAAAGAAGAAGAATTATTACAGAAAACAATTGAGGAAGGTAGAAAAGTATATCGAAAAATGAGATGGAGAAAATGAGTAAAGATGAAAATTAACAAAAGATGGGCTGGAAATAAGAAAAATGAAAATAAATGAAATAAAAGAGAGAAACAAGGGAAGAGAAAATAAAGAGGTAAAGTAAGACAGAAAAATTCAAATGCAAACGACAAGGGGAAAGAACAGTGAACAGTCAGAGAGAGAGAATGTAAGGAATGGAGAGAGGGAGAAGAAGAAAGGAAAAAAGCAGAGACTGCTCACTTCCAGACAAAGAAGATGGAAACAAAAGCAGCAGCTTTGGCCACCTCTTTGGAGAAAATGGAGCTCACCTCCTCCTCCTCCTCCGACTATTGAATCCATACTCGATCCCACACTCCCACTCATTCCCCAGGGTGACGAGAGATTTAATGACAGGAGGAAAGACACTCTGACTCTCTTGTACTCTGAGTCCATGATCACATTCCCACCGTATGCTGCTATCAGCGTCCATTTGATGGGAAACCGCCTTCACCATTGATCTCATGCTGGCCACAGTTAATTACAGATCCTTGCACAAGTTAGCATGACTTGCCTACTTGTTAAGTCTCGTTGGATTTCTAATCAGAGCGGCGATCGGGCCTGGCTGGCGAACCCGTCCCGCACTATTAGTTGTGTGTCCAGGGCAAATTAAATGGCTGTAAAAGGGCCTAATGCAGAACGTTGCTGTGTTCATTTCAGGTGTGGAATCATAGTGTTAACACTACAAAGGGGTTAAGTGAGGGTAGCTAATGAACCATGCCCTTCGGTCTGCTCTCTTTGGAACTGCTCTTGGCTTGTGGTACGTATTAGAGGTTTTCAACTCCTCCACTGGACACTTAAGCTTTTCTCAGACAAAAGTTTCTGCTCTAGTAACCAGAAGGTGGTGAGTTCAAATCCCAGGGCTGCCAGAGAGCGAGCGAGAATATTTACCTTTTACTGCTCAGCTCACAACCTGGATTGGGTTCTGCCTCACCTGTTTTGAAGAACTGTGACTGCAGGGGACATACCGTAAGCAATAGTTAAGTTGACATGAAAGGCGGGCTCTAGGGAGCATCATCATTGCATGTTTGTCTTCAGAAGAATTCCTGTGGACCAGGCATCACCAACCGGCAAACCAAGGAACAGATGCAGTTGTACCAAGCTCTCAAAAAATACTGTTGAAGAACCCCCTGTGGTGGGGGTAGTTCAGTATCCCACGTGGTATGGCCACACTCAGGTTTTATTTGAAGTGAACCGTAGATCACTGTGTTCAGATGGACCAGAGACTGGTTTTCTGTTCTGCACCAAGTGTCAATAACAGAATTCCTACACAACCAAACATGCCAGACTCTCAGGGTAAATGGGCTTGGGTCTGAAACGGTGGTTTAGCATGGGTTACCTGGAAGCGGGGCAGGTCAGAGGGTTTGAAGTCATTAGGAGAGCAGCCACACCAGTCCACGATGTGCTTATACTGGCACTTACAGCCCAGTTTCCGGTTCCAGTTAGTGATACGCAGGTTGTTGTCCACCATGCTCTCACAGTGAGGACTGTTCTCCAGCACCGTGTGGAAAAACGACTGCAGAGAGGAAGAGATGGAGAGAGAGAGAGAGCGAGAGAGAACTAATGACATCTGATAAAATTAAGACAGGTGGCAAACAGGGTGGCCGTACCAGGAGGTCTGCTTTTTAAATGTCTACATCAGAGGGGGGAAAAAAAAGTCTGCTTTTCTCAGGCTAGAATCCAATATGTGAGGGGTGAATTACTATCTCCAGACAGGATAAAGAATCGCACCTCTTTTCTTTTCTAACCCTGCTGTAATTAAAACCATCCACTTTACACACTTAACACAGTGCTCCTGAGTCAGAGAATAAGAGCGTACAGCTTCTAAATTTTCTGCTCAGCTTTGCTCAAGTTGCTGATTGAATTTTTAAAATGTTCAATAACATCTTGAATTAACTCACCTCGGCTGGCAAGAGAGTGTAAGCGTAGAAGCGCTTCATGCTGGTCACCAGGTCGTCATCGGAGTTGATGACGTACTCCACGAAGGCGCGGTTCAGCAGGAACCAGTCAGAGCCTCCGTCCACAGCGATGCCTTCTGGAATCTTCCTGTCCCCCAGACGCCACATGTGTATATCACACTCGAAGAAGAGCCGGTCCAGGCCCTGCTTTCTGATGAATCTACAGAGGACAAGAAGTGCCACATGTCAAACTTTTTTCTTCCACTGGATTTTCTTACTCTGATTATTAACTATAATGCTGATATCAGATGGAACAGGCGAGTATTTGACATCCTCATATCAACATCCTTTGGTGCATTTTAATAAAGTTTTGTACGGAACACACAGGTGCAGGGGAAAAAAAAAAAAAAAACCTTGGATAATCTTTTTTTTTTCCCTGATACATTTTTATATGACCCAGAATACCAGAATGGCACCAGCCTTTCTATTCCAGCTCATACAATATGATGCGTATTATTCCGCCGCTACTCACCGAGCATTATCTCTCCCATGAGACTTGATGAAGTTCATGTTGCGGTACTTGGAAAGGAAAGCCACCAGCTGATCATTAGTCCTGAAAGGAGGGAAAGAGAGAGAAAGCGAGAGGGAAATGAGAGAATTCTCTTCCTCTGTGTTTGTTTCAGCGTAAGAAAGTTTGTCCTTTTACTCAAATGATGGTTGTTTGCTAGGGCACAAATGTCATTTGTAAAATCCATGTCAATAAAGCATTTATTGAATCTAGAGAGAGAGAGAGAGAGAGGAGATCAATCAGGCTAATGAGAGGCAGTGTAAATGAGTGCAGGGCACAAGGGATTCTGGGAAATCTCTAACTCGCACTTGGCGTCACAGTGAACCAGATACGAGTGGCCTGCTTCAACCACAGCGTGACAGTCACTGCACTCTCATTAAATGATACACACACACACACACACACACACAAACCTGCATCCAGGCGAACGCTGCTCCGGGGGATGTGAGAGTAGGAAACACCTAACAATTAGATTTCATTACTGGCACTTTCCTTTAATTCGTATTGGATAAGGCTAATTGTCATTATTGTGTTAGCCAAGAATAGCATACTTTCGCAGAACAGCTTCGTGACAGCAGTATGGAGAAGAAAAAAAAAAACAGATAAGTGAGTACGCCTATGTGTTCGCTGAATCCCTTAATTTAATTATGAACAAGACGATAAACCAACATATGGTGTCGTGCTGAACAACTGGCACTATTGTTCATGTGTGAGTGCGATCTATATGTTGTTTTTTTTTTTTAATGGAGTACTTGAGCGTTGTTCCAGTCTTATCTCTGTCCATTGCACAGCATTTGAGGTTAATACACAAGAACTGACAGTCATTAAGGAAGGAATAATACAGTGTGTGTGGTGCTGTTACGGTAAAATACTGAGCGGCGTGTGTGTGTGTGTGTGTGTGTGTGAGAGAGACATGACACTCAATCAGCAAGTGACACAG
>JAODLJ010000013.1:1100169-1110279 GCA_027576115.1 Cathorops melanopus
TAATAACTTTTTCTCGTAAATTTTCAACTTTAATCTCAGAAATACTGAGTATTTTTTCCCCTAAGAAAAGCCCCCACCCCTCAAGCTCTGTCTTTATTTTAATGGCTAATGCACCATTGGAGAGATACAGCAGATATAGATCAGGTCGAAAAAGAAAAAGTTTTCCTTTTACGTGTCCCGCTGCAATCAGACGATGCTGATAAACACACAGTGGCGCCGTGCAGTCGAGCCGGAGACTCGTATCAGAGATGAATCAGAGGATCAGACAGACGCAGGCTACCTGAGTCGGGTCACTCTAAACAGCAGGGGCAGATAAAGGACAGATAAAGGACAGATGCACGATCTGCCCCATGCGTCTGGTGCGTACACTCCATTGATTTAGCTGAGCATCCTGTCAGAGTCACCAGTGTGGGCAATTCCATTCCAGCTGCTTGTTCCTGCACTACTTATGTCCTTCTTCTCTCTCTCTCTCTCTCGCTCACACACTCGCACACACTCTCACACACACACACACTCTCACACACACACACACTCTCACACACACTTTCTGCCCGACACACTCCAGCAGAGCCCGAGTCAGTTGGCTGACTTTTATGATCGCTGACAAACTGGATATAATAGGAGAATGTATGACAGCATGAGACTCTGTGTGTGTGTGTGTGTGTGTGAGAGACTAGCTGCCTCTGCCCAGACAGAATGCCTGGCAGAGCTCCACCACTGTCTGAGTCTCCATCAGTGCTCTGACTTTATAAAGAGAGTATGAGAAAGAGAGCAGAGGAAAAAAAGAAAGAAAAAACCCACTTCTTTGACTGCAGGTGTCTATTGTTGCTTGTGGGCGTGGCCTGTCCAGCATTTTTTAGTTCTGAATCAAAACAGAGCAGCTGTTTGTCATTTTAAACTCGTGAGTTAAACACACAATAAATAGCGCACGGAAGCAGGTATGCAGGAAACGAACGCTGGACTGATGGAAGTGTGAACACAGGATGATCATTTTAACACTGAACATCATTGTGAAATGTTAGACATGGTCACATGACCTGTTCACGCATCATGGCCAGTGTGAACGTTAACGTGTGTGTGTGTGTGAGAGCCTCAGGTGTGAGCTCACGGTGAAGCCCGTATGGTTCTGGCTGGACTTCTGTAATGGCGTATTGATTTTATCCTCCGTCTGTCTCTGGCTGTGAGGTGACCTGCAATATAAAGAGGTTTGTTCCACAACAGCGGGATCTGAAGGAGGTTCTCGCTCAGTTCTCTGCTGTCATTTCAACTTAAAGGGACACACACGGAAATTACAGTGGAGCCTAAAGAACATGCACACTTCAGGAACCCTACAATAAAGTCTTTTTCAACGAGAAATGGTTCTTTTTAGAAAGCGAACAACCTTTAATTATTCAGTGGATCTTTAAAGAACCCCTAATTACAACCTTCTCCAGTTATCACCCTTTGGGGAACCCTGAAAGATTTTATACAGAACTCGACAACAACATGTTGTGGAAAGAAAGGGTTCCAAGTAGAACTCATTCAGGAGCTGGAAGTGTTTAATTATCCAGCGAACCATTGAAGAACATCTCTGCAACCTTTATGAACCCTTCAATGTTCCATGTTCTGTGGAGAACCTGACAACAAAGAGTTCCTGTCAAAAATAGTTCCAAGTAAAAAAAATTCTTACAGCACTATGGAGCTGTATTTTTTTTTCTGGAAAAAGTGTATGCTTTTAAAAATAATCAGAACCCTGAATGGTTCTTGTTCCTTTCGGGGAAATCTTTCAGATTCCATGGAGAACTGGAACAGAGTGACTCTTCTGTCCGAATGGGTTCCAAAAACAGCCCCTTTTAGAAAGCTAAGAACCTTCAATTCTCCAACAAACCTCTTGAGAATCATCAAAGAGCCAGCCCACTCCTCCCCAAATTGTATTATCATTAAAAAAAGAGAGAGGGAGAGAGAACCTTTAGAACCCTGAGATGTTCTATGTAGCACCCAAAAACAGAGGGGTTTTTTTTTTCAACAGAAAGCGTTTTGGAAGGTAAGAACCCACAAAAGATAAATTAGAAGCCGGACATGTTCTTCAGCTGTTCCTCTGGCAGAGCCACTAACGGTTCTCTGTAGGACGTTCCAGCAGAGTATTTTCCGATCAAAAAGTGTTGAAAGGTGAGAAAGTTAAGAACCCCAGTGTAGGTATTGTAATACGTCATCGTTTCACAGGGACGTGTCCGGCTCCACTAATAATAAACCGCTTTTAAAAGTCACGTGTGTAATCGTCAGTCTGTGAGGAGACATTGCTGGAACGTTTGCAGAAGGAGTCTCCAGTGTCAGCTCTTCAGAACAGTCAGAGGTGAAGGTGGAACAATGTTTTCCAAAGTTTTCAGGACAGAAGAGTTTACGCTTCTTTTTTGGTTGTAGCAGCTAAATGAGAACAGGAACTCACCTGTTCCACAGCATTAAATGTAACTATAACTGGAAAAAAAAAGGCTGACATTTTCATTTTTTAATAAATCAAAATAAATTGGAATCGTTCAGAGATTGCTGTTGTAGAAGAGGAATAAAACGCTTGGGGACGTGCTGTTGGAGGAAAATGATCATCGTCAGGGTGGTAACCGTGTCTCTTCAGTAACTCTTCATCTCACACACACACACACACACACACACACACACACAATTCTTGGTGTTGGATTAAAATGTCCAAAGGGTTGTAGGGCAGAAAAGCTGAGACAGTAAAAATAATAATAATAATAATAATAATAATAATGCAGATTAAAAAAAAAACAGAAGTAAAAAAAAAGAGCAGAAAAACCACAAATCCAATGCAGATGTCTTTAGTGTGTGTCTGTGTACTGCTCACACTCGCTGACCTCCATCTCACAGCTCCGAAACGCAGCCAGAATGTAATTACACTCAATACACAGCCCAGAGTGGACCAGAGCCAACAACACAACCGAACACGTCCAAAGCTCCAAGTGAGTTTATTCAACACACAGGATGTACCTTTACACTGCATCTCTCTCTCTCGCTCTCTCTCTCTCCATTGTTTCTTCTCTGTATCAGGACTCAATTAGGACCTGAAATAAATCGCTCCGACCCGTATCTTACTTGTCACTTAATGAAAAACATAGCATGGAAAAAAGGAGCCAATTAACATCCGAGGAAAAAAATGACACCACGGAATTCAAATCTAAAGTAAAATCCAGTCGGCACAAAAGCTAGAGGCTGTTATTATGATCCAACAACCTCGCAGCACCGTGCTGAAACACTCGGGATAAAAAACGACGAGGTGCGACTGGTCAGCTGGGGACGAAAAGGATTCAAACAAATGTCCAATGAGTTTTAGTTCATCAATACAGTGTTTTTTGGAGAAAAAGAGCTACATTTCGTGTCCCAGTGGGATTCTGTGTCGACGCCTCATCCTCTAAAAAACCTCATCGATTTCATTTATTATATTACAAAGCACACAACGTTCATATTGAACAACTCAATACGTCCAATAGCGTAGGACCATGATGCCGTTGGAGAAAGAAAAACTAGAATTTAACTATAAATCACAAACCTGATTTTATTTTAAAATAAAATGTAACTTTTATCGTTTAACCTCGGATTCAATTTTTAATTCAATTCGTAGTTGAAGTGAGCGTTCCTCAAAAGAAAGTTTTCATGCTTGTTATTTACCAAAAAAGGAAGAAAACGGGCATCAGCGTTCTCAGCTGTAACTTTTTTTACCGTTTTACTTTTCGAAATTATTTTTTTTCTGAATCCATCAGGATTTAATCCCAGCTGAAGTTTTTAAATCAGGTTTAGTTGAAATTAAACTTCAGCTGAAACCCTGTTTAATTTTGGTGTTGGTGTAGTGAACACTAACAGAGCTTTAAAAAAAGAGAGAGAGAGAGTAGTAAAATGACCCGTAGCTCGTGGCAGCCATGTTTTGTTTCCCCCCCGACTCAGACGTGCTTGTATTTCCGACACTCGAGCAAACTGTAATTTTTCAAATGTGACCGCTTTGAGTCAGTAATCATGTAAACACAGGCATTCACTCTGCTGATACACGAATCCTCAGCATCACTCCCGGTTCAGGAAACCTAGAATTCTCTCAAGTGTTTCGCCGCTACTCAGTTGCCATGGTTATGGTGGGACATTTTAAATGAGACAGCAGGGGAAGATTATAGAGGAGCCAAGAGGCGGAGCACCACAAAGGGACAAACAACAAGGGTTAGAAAGTGAATATAATGGATGAAGCATAATTCGGTGTTCTACCTGCTGGAACGATTAACCTCATTCTCCAGAGCAGCAGGAATGAGAACGCTGTACGCCGAGAACCGCGCGAAACACCTCAACAGCAACCCGCTGTATCTCATCAAAGCGGTGCCTGAGAGTCGACTGAAACGACTTGAGAAAGCTCAGAGCGCTGATCTACTTCATAGTCATTTCTGAAAGTCTGAGGATATTAGCTGTCAATCAAACAAGGAGGCGGGGCACAGTGTGATTTGTGGAAACACACATTGTATTGTCTGGATAAGAAACTAAACCGGAGAACTGATGTCTGGATGTGGAAGAGGGCAGACAGCTCTTTTGTCTGAGTGTGTTGCATTGAGGGCCTGAGTATACTTAACGCTCAGAATGCTTCCGCGCACGCATCATGGCTGCCACGTGTTCCCAGCGCTCTTTTGACGCGTCCTAAATTAATCCGACACGTGCGCAAGTTGAAGTATAAACAAAAATTGGAGTGGAAGTATGTTCATGTTTTGGTATGTGACGGTAGCATCACGGTTTACGCGTCTGAAGTTATCAACATGGCTGAACACTTTGACGAAGAGAAATTTTAATCTTTTGGTTTTCAAAAATTCTTTTTTTCTTCTTTCAACTCGCAACACAGTGGAAGTGGACGCTGTTTTCTCAGCGTGATGATTTCTCACACTGCCACCTGTTGGAATCATGCGGATTTACATCAAGTACGCGCACAAGTACAGTACAGTCAGTGCACTGCTTGTGTAGCAGCAGCATCTGCAAGCGTACGAGTCACGTTGCGTCAGTCTGTCCTGGTGCTCACAGTGAGCGCCCTGTGACACAGCAGTTCGGAAAGATGTGGTTTTTTGGGCTTCATGTGTCTCAGAGGAAGCACGTGTTTGTTTCGCCCTTCCCAGTTAGTAGATGTCGTATGATCGAGGAGAGAGGACTGATGGGTGACAAAACTGGGAAAAAAAGTAACAGCACACACCGAAAAAATGTCAGTGTGCAGGTTTAAAGAGTGAAGTGTGTGCACAGGGCAGGGAAAGTGCACTCTCGCCGGAGGGTCTTCATTATCCAGCAGTCTGTCTGTCAGACAGCGTGGCAAGATCCCAGGCTGATGTAACCACACTCAGGAAGCACTTTCTGTCTGAGAGGACCATCACCAGTGCTCCGAGTCTTCATCTGACCCCTCTCTCTCTCTCTCTCTCTCTCTCTCTCCTCCCACATGTCCTACTGCAAGCTTTCAAAGCAACGATTATTCATGAAAGAGTGAGGATTTCTCCAAGCACACAGTCAGGACCGGCTTCGAGACTCGTTCTGAAACACGTTGTCCTAATCAGGTGATGCTGATAACCTGTTCAGGGCTGCAGAACGTGGGGTGGGTGTCGGCTTGCGTGGTCTTGGCCTGGGTTTTTGTCCAGCAGAGCCTCGGGTACTATAAAAGAACAGTGAAATAAATGAAGAAAATTATCAGCTCGCCTGTTTTTCTTTGCACTGTAATTCAATTTAATTAAAGGCAGATGGATTTTTTGAACTCCAGAGAAACTTTAACGGGTTTAGTGTGCAATTTAATCAGGTGTTGTTTTTAAAATCTGATTAGAACACATGTGCTTGGGGCAATGGGCTCGGAAAAAAAAGCAGCACTGCAGCCAGAATGAGAAACCTTGGCAAATAATTGTGTGTGATATGTTAAACGGCCGTGCTGAGACGCAAACAGATGGGAAACAGTCGGCAAGATAACAGCACTGAAAAGTGAAACGAGGGATTAGGAGTGAGACGAGCTGAAGAACACATGTCTGCTATGATTCTCAGCCACACCTCCTTTATTGTGACTGAAGGTTATAGAGGCCACGCCTCCTTCCTTGTAAGAAAGGAGTGTACCGGTCATACCTCATTCTTTATTTAAAATGAGGATACCAGCCACGCCTCCTTCCTTGTTCAAAAGAAGTGTACTGGCCACGCCTTGTTCTTTATTCAAAATGAGTGTGCCAGCCACGCCTCCCTCCTTGTTCAAAAGGAGTATACCGGCCACGCCTCCTTCCTTGTTCAAAAGAAGTGTACCGGCCACGCGTCTTTCCTTGTTCATAAGGAGTGTACCAGCCACGCCTCTTTCCTTGTTCATAAGGAGTATACCAGCCACGCCTCCTTCCTTGTTCAAAAGGAGTGTACTGACTACGCCTCCTTCCTTGTTCAAAAGGAGTGTACCAGCCACGCCTCCTTCCTTGTTCAAAAGGAGTGTACTGACCACGCCTCCTTCCTTGTTCAAAAGGAGTGTACCAGCCACGCCTCCTTCATTGTTCGAAAGGAGTGTACTGACCACGCCTCTTTCATGCCTCCTTCATTACAACCGACAGCAGTGGAGGCCACGCCTCCTCCAGTGGCACTGACTGGTTTAAGTAAAATGCGTGATACTTACTGTGTTTTGTGCATCGTGTTTGTTGCATCGGTCTCAATAAAACTCATAAAAACATTCAAACTCAAATGCAGAAACAAAGTGTTTCCTGCTATTTTTTTCATCTACTTTTCCCTCTGCTGTTTTTTCATCTTTCACTGTGTTTTTCCCTCGGAGCTGCTTGGCTTTCAGACATGACATCGCAGCTAAAACGTGTATGAGTCACGTCAGCAGAGCAGGCAGCAGGGTTTCACTGTCCGTCATCCGCAATTCACAGAGAAACACAGCATGGGCTCACAAGCATCTCAATGAGATGAGTGATTTAAACATGCAGACAGAAACTCTGTGTGTGTGTGTGTGTGTGTGTGTGTGTGTTTGTTTAAATCTCGATACTGCATACATTTAGAATTAGAGATCTGGAGATATAGAGAAGGAGCAGGATTGCAGAGAGTGTGTGTGTGTGTGTGTGTGCGTGTGTGTGTGTGTTTTGCTGCTCAGGTACTTCACACACTGAGTGTAATGTGTGAGTTTTCCCTGTATGCTATTAGCATATGGCTGTATATGATTATGTACAGAGGATTAATGAGACTCATCTCAGCTTTGTAAATAAAACTCCTCCTCATGGGAGATCCGCTTTAACATCCTCGGTACTTATACAATCAGGACTCACAGCAGGGACGAGCTCTGCCCTCGGTCCTCCGTGTAATCTATCACACTAATGAAGTTAGGGACTTATTAACCCTGTACACGGATGGATTAGGACTCATATCAGTGGTGGACTCGAGAGATAAACCTGTACGTTTCCACCTCTGTTTTATAACTGTTGCAGCATTTCAAATTTTTTCCCTCCAGGTTTGTGGCGCACTCAGAATTAGATATTCCACTCAGGCCACGGTTCATGCCTCCGGGACCACGCTCGCCACGGCTCTCATTAAAAACAACAGTCTCCTTCCCGTGCACACAGTCCGGCCTTGTGGAGGAGAGAGGGTTGAAACGTGCGGGAGGTCAGACAGGGATCAGGCTTCAGATGACAAAGTTGTCTCATCTAACTGAGTTTGACTTCTGTGTTACACATGGTTTATCACAAATGGCTTCCAGTTCAAAAATCACCCTCACAAGAGACTGCAGTCTGACACTCAGCAGTAAAAAGAGCCGCACTGGAACGAAGAAATAGATAAATACCCCCAACCTCCAATAACAACCCCTCGACTCATCTGTCATTTATCCGGGATGAAAGGAGAAGAACAGGAACACAGATTCCCACGTGCTCTTGTGAAAACCGGATGCTGAGACCGTTTTTCTGTCCGAAAGCAGAAATCATCAGAAACAAAAATCAGACATTGAAACCCGAGTAAATAATTACACTGGAGCCTGACTGAGATGTGCAGATCTCCAAGACGAGTCCGTTCAAACAGGATCGATTCCGGGTCAGATTCCTCAAGACTAAAAAAACCCACACATTTTGCAAAAGGATTATTGGAGAGAAGCTGTATCGAGATGACAGAACACCATTACATGAAAAACACTGATGGTAAACTCAGTGCGATTCATGATTTTCAATCAAAAATAAATGTCTTACAGGTTCTGAACAGACTGCTGAAATATTCCCTGTGTTTGGCCGCTCCCTGTTTAACGATGCTTTCACACACACACTGATTGTTTCAGTCCGTTTCCTGAGTCTGAATCAGAGTCGACTCTTTGATTCATTTGCTGTTTTGGTTTGGTTTGGATTCACGCTGCACAGAACAACAAAAATGTTGTGGAAAGTGTGTGTAGTGCACAAATGTCTTCGTCTCTTCTATTCATTGGTCCGAGGTACGGCACGGGAACATTAAAACAAAGCTTTACTGTGTGTGTGTGTGTGTGTGTGTGTGTAAATCACTTGAGCACGTCAGCGCATAGTGATTATATACAGTAAATAACTCTGTTAATACAGTTTTTGTGTCAGATCCAGAGTTTTTCTCTTTTTTGTTCGAGCTCATGTCCAGAACATGTGGCGTTTCTGCAGCTCTGTGCTCAGCAAAAAAACACCGCAACCCAAAACACACAATGTGATTCACTTCCTGCAGGTGAGTCAATTCAGAGTCGAATCACTTTCTTACTTGAGTTCACTTGGAAGCAGACCAACCGTGCTCTGACTCTCTCTCTTCTCTTTACACTCTCTCTCTCTCTCTCTCACACACACACACACACACACTCCTTTCTCATAGCTCCATGTTCTAATTGGCTGCTCCAAACTCAATTAAGTCCCTGGCTGCTGTCTTGTTTACCCCGTGGCTCAGCACTGATGATGGTTGATGATTTTGAGGGTGTGTGTGTGTGTGTGTGTGTGTGTGTGTCAGTTTCAGATTTATTCGACATGTAAACATGAACATCAAGATCGAGACTATTTGCATATGTCTGTATGCAAAGTGCATGTCTGTTTGGTGTGATGAGAGAGAGAGAGTGTGTGTGTGTGTGTGTGTGTGTGTGAGGGGGGTGTTAACATCTGTGGGGATACAACACTCTCCCTGCAACACAACACGTTTCTGAGTGTTGATGACGCAGCGTGATGCAGCGAAACACAGAGCAGAGATGTAAATATCTATCACTCTCTCTCTCACACACACACACACACACACACACCTCTGCATAAGAGGGAAGGCAGAGAGACAGATAACGCAGAAGAAAGATTGAACACTGATACAGAATTCTTGTGCTCTTCATTTGTCAAAAACATCTGAATGTCTGAGAGAGAGAGAGAGAGAGAGAATTCAGCAGAACAAGACAACAGTATATCATTTGGATGAGTAATGACGTGACAGGACCATTTATTAAGGACACACTTTAACCCTGAACTGGTTTTAATTAGAGTCACTTTGAATGAAGAGTAAACATAAGAGTGTTTGTGAGTGTTTGTGAGTCCTGTGAGTGTTTACAGGATGCTGAGACGGTGCCGTCCGCTGTAATGGATTCTCTCTGACTTACAGCCTGTGAGCGCTCGCTGTGCCGTCACCCATGACGCCTCTGACCACGGCTCAGCCCGCGCCTCTCACTGATCTCAGAGCAGCCCAGCGAGAGCTTTTCTCCTCAACACATTACAGAATCATCTCCAGCGTCTGTCTGGGTTCCGCTCTCAGGATCACTGAGTTGACGGGACTCTCAGAACCTTTTACTCACAGAGCGGATTTAATGTTGCTCTTTATAAAAATAATAATAATTTTGTCAGATTGCGATCATTTTGTTTGGGGCGAGTTACCTGAAAAGTACAGCAAGCGATACTGAACAGTGTGAATCACCAAAAAACAAACAAATGGCTTCCTAGGTTTTTATTACCAAAGTTGTACTGAGAGAATTATTTTAACTAATTTTATTCTTTTATAAGTCTTATTTAAACATTTCATCCATCTATTATCTCTAGCCGTTTATCCTGTGCAGGGTCGCGGGTGAGCTGGAGCCTATCCCAGCTGACTACGGGCGAAAGGCGGGGTACACCCTGGACAAGTCGCCAGGTCATCACAGGG
>JAODLJ010000013.1:1184843-1197710 GCA_027576115.1 Cathorops melanopus
TGTCCAGGGTGTACCCCGCCTTTCGCCCGTAGTCAGCTGGGATAGACTCCAGCTTGCCTGCGACCCTGTAGAATAGGATAAAGCGGCTAGAGATAATGAGATGAGATGAGATGTTTCTGTAGACTTCTGAATTCATTCTGCTGCAAACATCATGAGTTACATCATCAATAAAAATTAGGGAGCCTGTTCCAGAAGCAACCATGCAAGCCCAAGCCATGACACTACCTCCACCATGGTTGACAGATGACTGATATTTTGGATCATGAGCAAATCTTTTCTTTTTCCATACTTTTCATCACTTTGGTAGAGGTTAATCTTGGTTCCAGAACTTTTGTGGATCATCTCTGTATTTTTTTGTGAATTTCAAACTGGCCTTCTGATTCTTACTATTGAGTGGCTTTCATCTTGTACGTAGTATGGCCTCTATAATTCTGCTCCCAAACAATTCTTTGAATGGTGGATTGTGATACTTTCACCCCTGCCCTATGGATGCTTGTGCAACGACTTGATTTCCCCTCTTATCTCAGCTTCATAATGGCAACAAGCAATACCTGTCAGGTAAATGCTCCAATATTTTTGATCACTTGAAAAGTTGGTGAGTTAAAACAAAATGTAAATATCAGGAAATGAAAGCTGAAATTCTGATCTATTGTCTAATATTCATCTTTTAATGTCAAACCCAAACATCTTCGGTGTATAACAAAAACAAAAGAATCAGTCTTGATATTCCAATACTTTAAGAGGGTATTGTAGTTTAAGCACTGATACAAGCTCAAAATGGAAACCTGAAGCCAGATGAAAAGAGAACGAGTAATCACAGAGACTTACGTACCCAGGTTTGTCGCTGCATCTCATGCTGCAACTTGTATCACATTATTACCTCAAGCCAGCCAGCCAAGGGTCATATGTCCACTGGCATGCTTGAGACAATGAATTGGTTGCTACTGTCTGTTTTTGGAAGAGTGAGTGTGCGATTAGTAGGACACTCAGGTTGACCTAAGGTCACTCTCTACACACTAGATTTTGTGACTCTTCTGAAGGGAAAATCTCAGGGAGTCTGTGTAATAAAAGTGATGACTTTGATGCTCATTGGCCCTGACACAGCTGTGCTGTGTTTGACCCTGAACTAACGCTCCAATGAGCATCCAACAAACGGCTCCTCTAAGCAGTCTGGTGCCAGAGCGGCCTACCACCTTTCACATCTGCACACACACACACTAATTAGATTACTTACAATGCAAAATAGTGCAAAAGAGCCTGGACATTCATTTACAGATCATTCAAAATGATATGGAACTATAAAATAGCTGTTTTCTATTGCACTTGATCATATATATATATATATATATATATATATAAATTTCAACATTACAGTGAAGTTTTCCTCACCATTACATTTTTATTGAACTTATGGAGGTCATTTCTGAGTTTGAGTATATTTGAAACTCTTTGCTTGATATTTTACACAAATTCAAGTCAAAAACATATTTTGTAGAATTTATACAATTATACCAAATGTTGAACACAGCTAAATGGTGTTTAAAAAAAAAACAAAACTACATTTATTACCACAGCATACTGCAGAGAGGTGCCATGACAGTACGGGAGCAGAGCAGATACCATTCTAATTTCAACTCAAGTCACCACAAGTGGCTATAGTAATTCTCATTGGCCAGTATTGTGCGAGTGCACTGCAAAAAATTGAAAACTGAATTTGAGGAGCAAATTACTTAATACGAGTGAAATTATCTTGCTGCATGGACAGATATTTTTACTTGATAAGACATCTTAGAATCAATTGGTTGCAATCTAGAACTCGGTTTAATAATCTCAGAATTGGTGTCTTGTATTCTTCTAATCGGAAATGCTAGATCGTTTCAACTATTTTCAAGATATTTTCACTTGCTAAGACATCATTTTTTGCAGTGTGTGAGGGAAAACAATGAAATGGTTGCCCCATGGAGAGCTGATTATTATTTAATGACTATCCTAAATCACTGTACTACTAGTAACTAAGCTAAAATATCTTTAAGTATTTACATAACATTATTTACAAGTAAAATTATACTGTTTATTATTGCGATAGCTAGGTAATTTCTGTACATACTACAAATGAACTGTTAATCAGTATTTATCACATAATTACAACATGCTTGACAACCACCTGTTATTTAAAATGTTATACATATAAAACCTTAATAATATTCCAATAACTACTACGTCATAACCTACAGGTGGCGTCCTACCCAGTGTAGAGTTTGTTCTAGCTACCCTTCCAACTTGCAGTGATAACACTATACCTCACAGTCTGTCATATATGAATGATCAAGATCCACAAAAATTAACACTCTACTCTTTATTTAGGTTACACTTATGACATAATGTATTTCTACTCCCAGATCATCCTGAACTCTATGCACAAATACCAGCCCAGGTTGCACATCGTCAAAGCGGATGAGAACAATGCCTTTGGTTCGAAGAACACGGCCTACTGCACCCATGTGTTTCATGAAACCTCATTTATCTCCGTGACATCCTATCAAAACCATAAGGTAAACACTAGGTCACATTCAAAATCACAGGGCAAAGGATATCAAAAATATGCACCAGATGTTAACTTGATGTGATGCATAATTACATCCCAAAGGAAAAAAAAAAAGTTATATGAGTCTGAAGCAATCTTGTTTTTGTAGATTACCCAGTTAAAGATCGAGAACAATCCTTTTGCCAAAGGTTTTCGTGGTAGTGATGAAGGAGACCTCCGAGTGTCCAGACTCCAGGGGTGGGTACATTAAAAATAATTTTTAAAAAACTGACATACCAGTGAATAAAATGTACAAATAGAATAAAAATAACCCTATATAAATATGTTTCTGAATATGAATATATGTTTCCAGGAAAGACTATCCAGTGATTTCCAAAAACATGGCACGGCAACGACTTATCACATCACACACCCATCTGGCTGGAAAGTTCAGTGCAGGGGTCCTGAGTGGCCACCCGCAAGTCCACTCTCATTATCAGTATGATAGTGGGGTTGCGCTATCCAGTTCTGACCCACAGGAGCCTTTATCCAACCCATTTCCTTCTGGCAGAGAGTCCAGTCTGCTTTACCATTGCTTCAAGCATAGAGGTACTACAGTATATTGTTTGGTAAAATGTGTTGTTATATATCTTTATCAGTATGGAGATACAGTATATTTCAGTATTAGTTCACTGCCAGGTTCTTCCAAACATTAATACACATTTTTTAAAAATAATTTTGTAATCTCTGTTTCTTAACTGCCCCTATTTCTAGATAACAACAGGCATTTGGAGCTAGGCTGTAAGCGACCCTACCTTGACGCAGCACCCTCGGCTGTTTCAGAGGAGCACTACTTCCGCTCCCCTTCCTCCTATGAACCCTCTTTACTGTCTCACCCATACTGTGGTGACACACTGGGCTCTAGAGAGGCCTGCATGTATGAAGGTATGGATGGTGAGGCTGGAGCCTTAGGTGTAGCCGGTACTGAGGACATGCCTCCACCCTCCCTGAACTGCAACATGTGGGCATCAGTGCAGCCATATCCTCGCTATGGTATGCAGACTGTTGAGGCTGTGCCCTACCAGTCCTTCAGTGCTCACTTAACAAGCACAGCCAACACTGCATCCATCGTCTCCCACCACTCGGTATCTATGCAACGGCCACAGCCTGCACCTCAGGTTCCAGACCTGGTGTCTTTCGGTACACAGAGGGCTTTGCCATCAGTACAGTCTTCCTCTTCTTCTTCTTCCTCCTCCCCTTCTGGTGCTTCCTCGTGTGACAGATCAGCCCATCTGCCGCTGTACCACAGGAAGCCTGGGTCACCTCTGAGAGTCCATAGGGATTTCTCAGCCTACCCCACCCAAAGCCCGACATCATCGAGAGAGCCGGTGTACCAGTATCAGATGGGCCTCAGCAGCATAGGGTCCCACTGGACTGATAGCTAAGACAATAACACTATTGCATTGTTTTGTCTGATGTTTGTCTGTCACCTTAGAGTCACACACTGTCTCTAAGAACCCCAAAGAGATTATTTTTCTAAATAGCAATTTTTTCCAAATTGCCAAGTTAATATGCAAGTATCATACTGATATAATAAGTGCAGAATTTGTAAATGTACAAAACTGTTCAAAGGTTTGGAGACACCAGTCATACTTTATTTTAAATTCATTATTTCATCCCCACATATACAATTTATACAAACTGGATTTAAATAATATAAACCAGAAAATAAGCTGGTTTGTTTCATTTTTAAAGTATTTTGAAAACAACACATTATTAAATACTAAGTAATATACGGCAACTATATTGTATATGTGTAGCAATTTCTCCATAAAGCCTGCCTTGGGATTTGATCTCCATTTTTCAAATATATGGTATTCTGGATTTTAATTTTGTTTGTAATATATATATTGATGCCATACAGTTGTAGAGCATGCTGACACATCAGCAAATGATCCTATCTTGTTTTACAACTTCTGGCAAATGATTTCAAACCTATGAAGGTGCATATTGCTAGCTTCACTTTATAACCCCAGTTCCAAAAATGTTGGGACACTGTGTAAAACATAAATAAAAAACAGAATGTGAAGATTTGCAAATCATAGAAACCCTATATTTCATTGAAAATAATACAAAGACAACATATCAAATATTGAAACTGAGAAATTTTATTGTTTTTTGAAAAATATATGGACATTTTGAATTTGATGTCAGCAACATGTTTCAAAAGAGTTGGGACAGGGGCAACAAAAGACTGAAAAAGTTGTGCAGTGCTTAAAAAAAAAATCCTACTGTAATTAGTTTAATTGGCAACAGGTCAGTAACATGACTGGGTATAAAAAGAGCATCCCAGAGAGGCTGAGTCTCTCAGAAGTAAAGATGGGGACAGGTTCACCGGCCTGTGAAAGACTAGATGGGTAAATCATGCAACAATTTAAGAATAGCATTCCTCAATGTAAAATTGCAAATGATTTGGGGATCACATCATCTATGGTGCATAATATCATTAAAAGATTCCAAGAATCCAGAGAAATATCTGTACAAAAGGGACAAGGCCAAAAACCAACATTGGATGCCTGTGATCTTCACACCCTTAAGTGGCACTGCATTAAAAACAGGCACGTCTGTAGTAGAAATCACTGTGTGGGCTCAGGAACACTTCAGAACACAGTTCACCACTGCATCCACAAATGCAAATTCAAACTATATATAAACAGTATCCACTGCCACCTTCTCTGGGCCTGAGCTCATTTACGATGGACTGAGACGAAGTGGAAAACTGTCCTGTGGTCTGATGATTCAAAATTTGAAATTCTTTTTAGACATCATGGACACCATGTCCTTCAGGCTAAAGAGGAGAAGGACCATCCAGCTTGGTATCAGCACACAGTTCAAAAGCCAGCATCTGTGATGGTATGGGGGTGCATTAATGCACATGGCATGGGTAGCTTGCACATCTGGGAAGAAACCATTAATGCTGAATGATATATATACAGGATTTGGAGCAACATGCTGCCATCGAGGCAATGTATTTTTCAGAGAAGGTCTTACTTATTTCAGCAAGACAATGCCAAACTGCATTCTGCACATATTACAACTGCATGGCTCCGTAGTAAAGGAGTCCAGGTGCTAAACTGGCCTGCTTGCAGTCCAGACCTGTCTCACCTTGATAACATTTTCTGCATTATTAAGCGCAAAATATAACAAGGGAGACTCTGAAATGTTGAGCAACTGAAATTGTACATCAGGCAAGAATGGGATAACATTTCTCTTTCAAAACTACAGCAATTGGTGTCTTCAGTTTTCAAATGTTTACGGAGTGTTGTTAAAAGTAGAGGTGATGCAACACAGTGGTAAACATGCCCCTGTCCCAACTTTTTTCTGAAATGTGTTCCTGGCATCAAATTCAAAATGAGGATATATTTTTCAAAAAACAATACAATTCTCCAGCTTGCCTGTGACCCTGTACAGGATAAGCAGCTACAGATAACGGATGGATGGATGGATGGATGAATAAAATTCTCAGTTTCAACATTAGGTATGTTGTCTTTGTACTATTTTCAATGAAATATAGGGTTTCCATGATTTGCAAATCATCGCATTCTGTTTTTATTTACATTTTACACAGCATCCCAATTTTTTTTGGAACTGGGACTGTATAATCCTGAACCCTGGTTAAAATGAATGCTGCATAACCTCAAAAATTTTTTGATGTCATTATTCTCTCTAAAAGCATAGGAACGGCAATTATTTTGTTTTTGCTGTATACTATACTAAAGACTTTGAGATAAAAAAAACTAGCGTTTGAGATAAAAAGATGAATATGAGATAATAATAATAATAATAATAATAATTTCTATACTGCCTTTCACAATCCCAATGTCACTTTACAGTAGGGATGAAAAAAAGACTAAATAGTAAGAGAGAGAGACTGAGGAAACAGAGTTTGGGGCAGTGGCACTGAAGGACCTCCATCCATCCATAGCCGTTTATTCTGTTCTACAGGGTCGCAGGCAAGCTGGAGCCTATCCCAGCTGACTATGGGCGAGAGGACACATAAAGACAAACAACCATTCACACCTACGGTCAATTTAGAGTCATCAATTAGCCTAACTTGCATGTCTTTGGACTGTGGGGGAAACCGGAGCACCCGGAGGAAACCCACACGGACACGGGGAGAACATGCAAACTCCACACAGAAAGGCCCTCGCCGGCCACTGGGCTCGAACCCAGGACAGTGCTAACCACGACACCACCGTGCCACCCAGTAAATATATCAATGAAGTTAAAAATAAAATCCAGGTCTGCACTGCAACAGCACTGCAAATTTATTTATTGATTGATTTATTTATTTAAAAAAGTCAAACTCAACAGAAAAATAGAAGGAAAATTTCATTGTTCAACAGGTTTTTAAAAAGTAAGGACAAAAGAACTCAACCATGACTGTCTCAGTCTCAAGATGTGCATTTAAGGCAGTGTGTGACACCAAAAGCAAACTTTTATACTCCTATCATTTGTAGTTTTTCACAATTAAACATGGAGCAGCAGACTGGTTTCCAGCATCTGCATTTGGTATGAGGGTGTAAAAACTTTTGCACTCCACTACAGCTCGATAGATAGTACATGTTCAGTCTTTTAACTCCACGTTATAATTTTCTGCAGTGTTAGTGCTACATCTGTGTTTATTCACTGGGACAATATTTAGTCATTAAGTCAATGTTTGTTTGTTTGTTTGTTTGTTTACGTCTTCTCAGTCAGATTTAAAAAAAAAAAACACCATCAGCTCTGAATCGCTGTGAAGTGAAATGGGTTCAATCCTGAAACTGACTGACCCCTTTACAGTAGTGCACTATGTGTGCGTGAATAACATTAACATCTGCACCCTTGATAGTGCACTTTATATAAAACTGCGATGTATTTGGGATGACCACCTGTTTTGAGCGCTCGTGCCTCATTAACGGACATGGCGGTTGCTCCTGAGGTGATGAAACTTTCCCCGGTTCGCTCGCTAGCTAACTTTTAATTCGGTTAATATTTCCGCATACTTTCACAAATTATAACCGCGCTCACTCTGGAACAATATTAAAATAACCGAGGAAGTGTTTCATTTGATGGAGATGTCAGAAAAAATCGCTTTTAAAAGCAGTAAAGGTCTGGAGACAAGTAAGCTAACGAGTGAAGCTAATCGGCGTTTCTCATGTAGCTCGCCGGTTCACAGGATCTTTCTGTCATAAATTATTCCATCATTTCGATGAGGACTCAGAACTGCATTATTTCAACGCTAAATGCATTCATTAGCTCTTTTATTCAAAGCTGGTTTGTCAGGGCTGCATGTGATGGAATATTCCAGAAGGCGTCCGGACCTTCAGAGAATCATCAATAACTCGTGTAGAGTTTGTGTAGAATTTTTTAACTCTTACTCTATTTCTACAGACTGGAGGGACCCATTAATTTTGAAAATCACGTGTAGAAATGAGCGAGTATTTAATTTATACTCCATCTATCTCTGATTAAACATCATGTATAGTGTACTTTTACACACTATTTTTTTTATTTCTGTCACTGCTCGTATTTATTATTCTTTTTATTAGCCTATTTTACTATCTTATTTATTTCTTGACAACCTTCTGTTTTTATTCACACTGTAAAGCAGCATTTTAAACGGATATACTTTTTTTTGCAGTTATACATCAGCTGAAATTCTTTTTCTGACACTAAACTAAAAAAAGCAGCAATGTGAACAAACAAATGACGTTTCAGAAATCATTTATTACCATTCTAATTTTTTAAAACCTGAAATATTACGAAGGTGTAACGTTACTCCTGATTTTGTGCCCTAATTGCAGCAAAATGATCAGAAAACCATGCAGTTATAATAAAACAATCAACGACACGGTGGTGCGATTAAGCAGATTTAATCTCATAATCTTAAAGTTGATTACTGTATTTTCCGATAACTCTTAAGTCCTGAAGTGTTTATTCTTCTTGCACCACAGCATTTGCTAATTATAATAATTTTTAATCATGGGTATGACAAGTCATACTTTTTATAATTACATTTAACACTGTGGAATGTCAGTGAAACAGGTGAGTTCCTGTTGTCACGTACTTTATAGCAGCTATAAACGGTCGTTCCCTCACCAGCCTCTTTATTTACATTCTTTTTTGAATTTAATGACAGAAACACAACTTGTCATATTACAGAGAAACTGCAAAGAAGCGTAAACTCCTCTGGCCTGAAGACTCATCAGAAGTATTTTGAATTGTGATTGACGTTTTAATAGCATCTAGGGCTACAACACATCAGGTGTAAATAAACATTTTGACTTAATTAAGCCAAAATTCTGCCTCTGAAAACATGGCTTCCTCTTTATCTCGAATCAGGAGAGGCTAAAACACACTGTTTTCATGAGTTAATAAATTAGCGTATGAGCGTATTGGCCAGCGCCTTCACAGAGCAGAGACCAGGCGAGCGTGCAGGAAGTGCACACGCTGAATAGATTTTTGTTTACTCAGATTCATATTTTTTTTCGACAAAATATAGTTTGTGCCTGCAGAAGTTCCAATAATTGAACGTTGCAGAAAAAATAACACCATAACAGCCTGGCCGAGAGTGACTTGGGGCTTTTATGGAAGAGCGAAAGCGCACCACTGTGAAGGAAAGGGGCACGCAAGATTTATAATACGACACGACGTGAGAGCATCATTGTGAAATGGAATGCGAGACAATAATCATTTTAACTTGATTGTTTCATCATAAAATAATTGAAAATAAATTTTGATTAATCAGCCAAGCCAAATTTAATTGTCTTCTTTATTTATTTATTTTTAAAGATTTGGATGAAGTGTGACTTCTGAGAGTTTTTCTGTTGTCTGTGATTTGTGAGCTCAGTCCCGCCTCTGATGTTTCACAAAACACGCCAGTGTAACTTGACAATCGGATTATTTGCTGTTAGAAACTTTGGAATAAAGACTCACAACTCGACTGAAAAATATTAATTTCTAAGTCTTAAAAGAAAATCAGTCTGCTCATGGCAGTTTTGAAATTTTTCAGAAAACTTACACCAGAGGAGTTAAATATAGAGCTGAGTGGGTGGGTTTTTTTCGCTCCTCAGTAAGGCTGACATTTGTTTGTAATTGCCCAAAGCCTGTTTCCTGGTATTGATGTGGTTTATAAAAGGACAGTGTGCCGTCCTCGCCGCAGGCAGTCTCAGGTCGATGATGGTCACTATAGAGAGATAAAGATGTACAGAATGGTGATCAATAACATATGCAGGAATAAGTTCAGCTTTTGTTTTACATTCCTCAGTAATGCTGTGTCTTAATGCACAACTAATGAGTTGTCGCACTCTGCTATTCGATACCGGTCTGTAAAATACCCCCTGCATCCCATTGGCTCGTGATAGACCGTCACCTAGACAACTGTATGCAGGGATACAGATAACATACGCCCCATGTGTACTTTGTCTCCTACTCAATAATTAAACCACCACTTCCTTGTTCCAGCAAAGCACTCAATCTAACTGTATGTGCCTTTTATTTTCTCTCTCTCTCTCACTGTCACACACACAAAACCAGTACTCCAATGCTGACGATAGCTGAGGCAAATCTGTTTCTCTTTGTTAGGACAAGCTTGTGAAAAGTAAAAGATGTTGAGGAGGACTAGTTTGTTCCCCCACCGGGGCGCTCCTCTGGGGAACCTTGATCTAACCAATGATGAGATCCAGGAGGAGATCAAGAGCGGTGAGTCCTGTGCGTTTGACTGATCGTTATTAAATATTTAATTTCGTCTGACGTATTTGTTGTGTGAGCAGGGGAAGTGACATTTTATTACACAGGAAATCAAGAAAAACAGTTGTTCCGAATGACAGAAGTTGCTAAAGTTACCGAGTTATTATAATTAAATTATTAATAATTACTCTGAATTAACTGATTCATTTGGTCACTTGAATTGAGACACTGTTTGCTTGGTTGCATGCTTACGATATTATAGCCAAATAACAAATTAATCGTGATAATTTAATTCCAGTATTAATAAAACTTAGAAAAACATCATTTATAGGTCAGTGATTGAAAAGTTTTGTTGTTTTGTTTTCTGTATGTGAAAAAAAACCTCTTGTTGCTCCAATAAATAAAAAGAAGAAATCACTCTAATAAACAAATAGTGTAAAAATTAATATCAATTGAATGCTAAATAATATTAATAAATATGTAATAAATGAAAATAAAAAGTAATTATTAAACATATAAGGAAATATGATATAAATTAGACATGGCATGATATCACTTTTTCTTTTCCGATATCAATACTGAAACCTCGAGTATCAGCCAATACTGAATTTATTTATTTTTTTTTGTCAAAAACAACCACACACATTTTTACAAAAGCACATTGCAGTTAAACCATTTCACTCAAAAATGACCCAAATTTGTAAAAATAATCAAGCAGAAAGTACAATTGTATGAAAAGAAATAAAAAAGAAAAAACAGTTAAGTTTGTTTACCTTTAAATATTTCCAGTTTCAGAAATGAAATTTTTACAAAATCCAGTTCCAGACTTTTCCATTTGTAACAGGAGCTGATCTGGACTGGGAGTTGGATCCATGCCATGTCTAAAATTTAAAACGTGTGTGTGTATGTATGTATATGTATATATAAACCAAAAATATGAAACTTCTAATTAATAATATAAAGTTGAATACTTGTCCAAAAATGTTTTTGTCTGAGACTGTCAATCAATTAATTCATTTTATTTTATTTACTGATGAAGGTGGCCTCTGGCTGCAGATGTTTTGAGAACCCCATGTAAAAATAGATGTAGATGCTCACTAACATCACTTGTGTTTGCTCAGACACGCATGAGCTGGTGTCTGAGCTTGTTAAGCTCTCAGCCAGAGCCAGAATGCAGGCCATACGAGCTCTGCCCATGAGTTTCCACGAGCGGAGATATGTCAGGTAATAATACTTTTCTCTGTTCATTCAGGAATTCACAGCATGTGAATGACTGAACTAGTTCATCTCATTTTTCCACTCGTGTTCAGGGGCAGAGTGATGTCAGTCAAACAGTTGAAGAAGAATGACATGCTCCCGACGTGCTGCACCGACTGCCATCAGCAAACCTCCCTGGTAATGAAGACACGAACCTGAGTGCATCACACTTCCTTGTGATCAATTTGAGCAACACTGAGGCTGAGCTTTTTCATTTCAAAACATTTCCTTGTACTCAGAGAGACTCTGAAAAATAGAGGCCTCGAGCAGGAACAATAAAACCAGGAGGACGAGAGCGTGAGAAAGAGATTTCACAAAGCTGTACTTATGGACTTTTATCAGCATTCTGCTAAAAAGTAGTTCGAGAATTTAAGGTTTTGTCGTCTCCATACGCCATCAGAGCCATGTAAATTCTCTCGTAAACCACAAATTCCTCCCTCTGAAAAAGTAGTTCTGGCTCTAAATATGAAATCATTTCTATTCCAAGCAATAAATGAAGTTATATTTATTGTCATAAATATAGTATAGTTGAGAGAGTTGAAATTTCAGGGAATTACAGTGAAATTGTTCTAGTCAGTGAAGCAATATTTTAAGACAGTTTATTTTTGTAATGATTTGACTTTAATGTGGATTCCAGTGAAGCTCAAGGTCTAGAACTAACCAGGAAGTGATTCTCTCACCAGTTTTTCCGTAGGTTCATTGCTGGCGTGGCCGTGACCCGGAAGCGTTTGGCGATATGGCATGATGCTCTGAAGGAGATCGGCGGACGCTTCGGCACCTCCGTCCTCTCCTACTTCCGCTTCCTGAAATGGTTACTCATGTTCAACATCATCTCGCTACTCATTAATTTCTGCTTCATCGCCATCCCACAGATGGCCCACAGCCCCAACTTCACATACACGGTGAACTTCAGAGGTCTGGAGCTGCTCACGGGAGCTGTGAGTTTATTTTTACTCTGTCAGAAAATAGTAAAGTTGTTCCAGATGGATAAAAGAAAACAAAAATAGAAAGATTCTTGGGCAAAGCGTGGGATTTAATTTTATTGCGAATGTTCTGAGGGATATTAGTGCATTGCATGTGAAGTGTGTCGAAACATGTCATGTGCAGTAAAGTGCACTGTGGCGTGTCTTGGTTTATGATATGGTTTATGGTTCAGTCGTGCGTTTGTCTATTGTGCATATGGGTCTGTCTCAGAAACTGGGTACTGTGGGGGTACCCCACTAAATATACTCAGTCAGTAAACTATATGGTTTTGAATGTTGATGTTGGTTTTAATTAGAAATAAAATGATGAAAGAAATAATACAGATAAAACTAAATCTTTGATGTGAATACTCTATTCAGAATTTGGCAAAA
>JAODLJ010000013.1:1231234-1242072 GCA_027576115.1 Cathorops melanopus
AAAAAGGCTTAAAAGTTATAACTTGTTTTAGTGAAAATAAGTACTAAAATGCACTAGAATGCAGGGTTTTGCGTGTTGTTATTAAAATTTTTTCGGGGGACGTTGCCCCCACCCATATCTTAGTTTGCCTTTCAAAAGTTCAGGGTTTTTTTTTTTGCTCCACTTTCATCTCTAGCTAAAATTGTAAGTTTTTCAAGTAACGCTGGCCAGTGGGCGCACAAGCTCTCTTCAGTGACTCCTATCTTTTAAAATTAAAAAAAAAAAAAAGAAGTTTACACAGACACTTCAGGAACAGGAAAACATGCGCTTCAGTTTCTGACCTCATCGATCTCTCGAATCCAGCGGTCGATCCCATCAAAGGACCAGCGGTTAGTGATGTCATACACCAACAGGATGCCCTGCAGAAGACACCACCCCCAAAAAAAACAGAAATCTGGGTGAGAATAAATGTTATAAATTCACAGACTTTACATTTCAGAGAGAACGGTATTCAGTTATGTCATGCCGTATATAATGTCGAAAATCCGAAGTGCTTTTGTGACATTTGAGACGCAGATCAGTGCTGGGTCACTCACCTGTGCACCTCTGGAGTAGGAACGGAAAATGGTACAGAAGCGGCCTTGGCCTGAAGTGTCCCTGTAAACACACACACACACACACACACACACACACACACGTCAGGGCATGAAACACTCCCACAACCTTTTCTCCTGTTCACTTTCTATTATAGTGACAGAATGTTCTGGATGGCGCACAGAGCTGGAGGGTTCAATTAAAAAGAAAAATGACTCGGCGACTCAAAACACAGCCACAAAAAAAAAAAATACCGGTCTAACTGCTTTCAAGTTCATGCTGGGACTCCACACGCACGCCTGATGTGTCACATGTGAAACGTGCACATAAAACATGCACCGTGTTGACTGTGAAACTGAGGACCAGACACACCAAAGACCCCCAACACTACCACCACCACCACCACGCACCTCCGTCCTTAAGACTAGAAAACCCTGCAAGTATGACAAAAGTACTGACAACAATTCCTTCGAAAATGTGAAATAAAGGTCTCCGAACAACAAAAAGTCATTCTATCAACGATTTACTCCCTTAAACAGATTTTATTCTTAAATCTTGCTGTAAAAGTCAGTGGGTGTGTGTGAGGCAGCAACGATAACGTATTAGAACGATCAAATTAACTTCAACCTGTTGGGCACAAAATTAACGCACACCATCTGACCAATCAGATTCAAGCACTCGACCACAACAGCTGAAACTTGAGTATCCGCCATGATTTCCCCAAATAAAGAGAAACTCCACTGTGGGTCCTGCTGCCCGAGCAATTTCGAACAGAACAGACGTCAGGAATATTTGGAGTTTGTGAAAATAAAAGATGTGTGAAACCCAATCAAATAAAAATTTAAGAAGCCGAGATAAATTTAACTTCTTCATCTTTTCTGTCCTGAGGGTCTGCAAACTTCTGCATGCTTAACTTGAGAAAAAGAAAAAATGTTCATGAAAAGACTGCAGCGTGTTCCCCAAGGTGGTGTTGAGTGACGGAGATTTAACGCTACGCCGTTTATCGACAGCACATTAACACAAACGCTGACTCTGTAATGGACAGCTCTAATGGCTGATGATGCACCCCCACACCACACGGCCTTCCTGACTGAGAAACGCGCCGCTTTTCCACTCCCTCTTCTCACAGAACCTGACTCATCGCTCGCTGTCAACAGGAAGCCCATGCTGATCCTCTTCCATCCTGAATGTAACCGGACACCCCATTTTGTTTTATAAGGCTGCAGCCCCGCTTCGCCCTCTCCAGCAGACTGATGTGGACGTCTAATTGCAGCTCTGTTCTGACAGGAGGTCCATCTCATCCCTGCATCACGACTAAAAGCCCTAAAACGTTCCACTCATCACTCCGAGTGTCCTTAAAGCACTGGACGGACATTTCGCAGGCACAAAGCAGGAAAGGAGATGTGGGATTCAGATGCAGAGCTCAGGATGTAGGGTGTGGTGGGTGGACGCTGGGCATGTTGGACTGAGACTCAGTGTGGGTTGTGGGTGGAGACTGGGCATGATGGGTGGGGCTGAGTGATGCAAAATAGATGAGAAATAAAGTGATGAAGTTGATCAGTGGAAATGATGCTTCGTATTCATTCATCGCTGATTTCCGAAAAAAAAATTAATATTTTTCACACAAAAAAAAAAAAAGTGTCTGATCCTGAGTGCGTGTAAGGTGAAGTACAGGCACATGAATCCAGTACGTGTTGACATTTCTCTTAGTAAGAAAAATATTAATAATTATCTGCAAATATTAGCTGTTTTAATTGGAATTTGTTTGTTTACTGCTGCAAAAAAAAAAAAAGAACACAAACAAAAATACTTGCTGCAAGTCACCACCTTGTCAGCATTTACAGAAGGACTAAACGCTTCTCAAAAGTGACGCAATTTCCTCCCCGACCACACCCACTCCAGTGGTAACGGTTGCTTCACCTCTTGTTGCAGTAAATGCAAAATGAACAGCTGTGTTTTTTGCATCACATAAAAAGAGTTTGATATCGTACCAGATATCAAGATGTCACGACCGATCGAGCGTGCGAGGACTGTGTTCCGTGAACACACTTACCACAGCTCCAGCTTCACCCTCCGTCCGTCCAGCAGGATCGTGGTGGTCTTGTAGTCAATTCCTGGATGAAAAGGAAAAGATAAGAAAAAAACAAAGCGTCAGGATTGTTGATTTCTTTTTTCGCTGAGTCACTAAAATACTGATGTGAAGTGCCGTGGTGTCCTGGGAGCGTGACGCTAAACCCTGCGCTTCCTCCAGCACTCACGCTAATTATATCAGTCTTAAATGCTTCCTGTGACTCAATCAGCCATTTTGAATCTGGATGAAGTTGCACTGTAATTTAATCTGAGCTCTAATGCGACTTGCTATAAACACGAGGGTTTCAAATGCAGATGTACAGGACGCTCAGTCACACAGCAGGACTTGAACCAAACAGCTGCTCTGCCTGCTTTGGATTTTAATATTCTCACTAATAACCACTGTGTCCTTTAAAAAAAAAAAAAAGACCGTAACAGCATCTTATTTCCGGATTGCCCATGACACGCACCTCGCGAATCCTTCACCACGTCCTGTGTCCTGACTGACGTCCGCAGAGTTCATTTACTCCCAACTCAGACTACACTGGCATTTGTTTATATCCAGACAGGAAGTGACGCATACTTTAAAGCAGAACGAGCCTGAAAGAGCAGGTGGTTTTTGAGGAGCTTTGTAAAGCTTTGGTGATGAGAACCTTCAGGCTTTCTGCTTGTCCTCGAGTCTCAGCAGCTCACAATCACATAACGTCTCTCTGAACTCTCTGCGTGGCCGTTCTTGTTCTCAACAATTGTTTTTAGAAAGCAAAAAAAAAAAAAAAAGAGGTCGCATTTTTTCAGTTGACGCCACTTTCTGTGTAAAACTGATCTGGGGCGGAGTGTGTGATGTCACTGAAGTATGCAAATGATCAGATCACAGAGCGGCAAACCCTTCACAAGCGAGCTGTCTAGCTTTGCCAGTATAGTGATGAACAGATCTTGGTCGTCATAAAAACGCATAATTAAATATGAGCTCAGCTGCTGGCAGTCAACTAATCACCTGGTTGGTGATATAAGTTTATTTGGAGATGCTTACAAATTTGCATATTCGCGTTTATTCATACAATCGGGGTAAACGTAGAAACATGGTCGTTCTTCCATTTGCAGGAACTCTAAGGTTCGACATAGAACCTTTCCGAGTGTTTATCTCTCGGAAAGGGTTCCAGGTCGAACCCTTAATTATGGGTATGTCTAACATGACACAAGAGGAGAAAAGTTACTCGAGTGATCGCTCGTGTTGGTGGCTGTTGTCATGAAAACCACGCTGACGTTCGACATTTTGGGGCTGAAACAAAACCAAAACGCCACGTCTGTTTGGAGACGTGGTCCATTCGGGCTGGTCTCAGCTCCGCTCCCTGCTGCCGAGTGAGTGAGGACGGCACGCTGTAATTACCGGCTCAGTCTCGGCTTCTCCAGACACCTCGCTCCGGGACACGAGCAGCAGAAATCGCAGGGCTGCTTCATTTTACCCAAATACACTACAGCGCTGCTGAATCCTGGATCCTGATTGGCCAGAAAGTATTGACTAATTAATCTTGAAGTTAATAAGACAAAAAAAAAAAAGTGCAGGCAGCCTGTCAGTTCATCATGTGACCAAGAAACTGCAAAAAGCATCAACTCCTCTGTCCTGAAAACTTCAGAAAACCACGCCGCTTTATCACTGACACTGGAGACTCCTTCCAGAAATATCGCAAACGTCTCCTTACAGAAAACCAAGGGCACGCTGTACCAGTCCCCGTGAAGAGCCGTAACTAGAGAAATTATAATGAATGATAATTAGAACGAGTGAAAGAATATAAACAGCTGCACGACTGTCAGAGCTACCATTCTAGAGAATTGATTGGTCAGAAGGTGTTGATTAGAGCGCAGAACTCAACATCATCAAGTTCACTGTAACATTCAGAAGTTTCACACAACACTAAAACCGCTGGAACTAAATTCTCACTTTTCTTTTTCGTGACTCAGCTCAGAATCTCAGGCTCCGTCTGTATCTCACTAAAACATCCCCGTGTTCCCTGCAGAAGTTCGGCTCTTTAAATATTTACAGCCGTGCTCTCTGAGCCACACAGAAACACAGGTCAGCGCTGAGAGATCCTCGGCTCGGCGCAGATTTTAAAGAAGACTCAGGGGTTCGGATCAGATCTCTCCTTCTCGGTCCGTTTTTCCACAGATTTGAAACTAACATGGTGGACGAGAGAGACGCTGTCCAACATCCCACTCCCGACAGACATCCAAGAGAATTTACTAAACACAAACACATGCAGAGAAGAAGTGGTTCACTTCCTCTTAAAAGACTTTAAACATTTGAGCAAAACGCTGAAAATCAGAGGCGTCAAAAACAAAAGGTAGAGTGCGGTCCTGAGATTTTGGAGGAAGTGACCGTGCGCAGGTACTTCCTGTCGAAAACACTTCTCCTGCATCCGAACGCCAGCGAGACTGTTTCATGCTGTCCAAATGCCCACTGATATTCTCCTGCATGGTTCTCCAGATCACCAGACAGACTTGTGTGAAATAAAAATATTTAATCCAGTGACACTGACGCTTTTTGGAGAAGAGCTTTGAACACTGGAATAATTTTTTATGCAAATTAACATTCGCTTCAGTTTGAATGATCCGAATTCTGGATCTCCGGCACAATCTGATGCTGCAGAATTACTTGATTTCGGTTGTTTTCTTCATGGATTAAAGTTCATTTTTAAATTTGCTTTGCCATCATCTCAACGCCAAAGAAGTCCAACAAAGAAAATTACAATTAAAGCCCATTTTTGGATCTGATTAACTGATTTTCGTGATCAGTTACATCACCGCACACATTTCAGAGATATCACTGGTATCGTTTAAAAAAAAAAAAAGTTTTCAATTTCTTTTCGCAATTACGGACATGATCAGCAGCTGATTTGATGTTAAAAATGTGACTTGAATCTTTAAAATTGTATTTATTACAATGATTCAAATTTTTCATTTTAAACCAATTCATTTTTTGAAAAATACAATGACAGGTTTTTTTTTTTGCTGGTAAACTTGTATCTTGTGAGAGTTCGACATCGCGCAAAACATGCGGTCAAAACATTTAAGTATGGTGATGATATTTTTGTCACATCATCTTCCACTAATCCTGTGTTTTCCTTGAATTGGTAAATAAATAAAATTAGCACAGAAAGGAAACCCACAAGAGCACAGTGTACCTAAGCGTGCTGCACAACACAGCCAAAGGCACATTCAAAAGAAACCCTCGCCAGATTAGATAACACTCGCAAACATTCAGCTCGTGAGTGTGTTCAAGGAGACGACATCCTGAGCCTGAGGTTCGTCCAAAACGCTTTTCCACAAACATTAAAGCATGATAAATGTTTAAAGCGTTCTACAGAGCAGGCTGAACACTATTCTCACAGGAACACACACTCCAGGGACAAACTCACAGTGGAGAATTAAGAGCTCAGAACATACAGCTCTCGGAAAAGTGACTGGGCATGTTTAAAAAAAAAAAAGCCGCATTCGAGTTAATATTAGTTTCAAAGCCGCAATGTTTTCTGCGTCACCGCTCTGCAGACTGAGATCTGGAAAATGTGACCACTGTCTAAAAGAAGACACCGGCATTTTTCCACCTGGACCACAGACAAGAATTTGGGACTGAAGGAGAAACATGTACTCCAGACTCAGTACCAAGTTTCAGGACAGGCATAAAAACTGTAGTGTGAAAATGATGATCTAACCATGATGAGTAAAACTCCATCTTCAATCACGTTATGTTTATAGTGAAACATTCCTGAGGTTTTGAGCGATTCTCATGATGTCACACTACCAGCACGGTTCACTTGTCATTTTCTCAAGTCAAATCAATGATGAATCGAAACATCGGAGCAAACCCTGGACACCCAAGTCCCAGAATGCAAAGCAGCTACGACATGGCGAGTCGCGACATCGACTCTATACATATAAGATTTTTTTTTTTAAACAAACAAGACTTTCAGAAAGTTTCTGGAGAGTTACATGAACACATCTCCATCCGGAATAAAACAGAGTACTGAATGCAATGAGAACATTTTTTATTGTTTAAAACGTCATTGTGTAAATCTGAGATGTTTACTGAGAACAATGCTACTCTTAAACCTTTAATGAAACCAGCGGAACAAGGCATAACGTCTCCAGCTGGACACGCGTCCCTCCAACCAGTCAGCATTTACCTGACAAAACACTGGACGTGTGCATGGCGCGACGCTCACGTCTTATAGAAACGCAAGTGTCATTGAGTGCGTCAGTGCGTCTCGAGTTATAAACCCTCACTCGGTGTCAATATCGAGAAATAAATCACCAGGCCAAGTTGTGTTTGTGCAACCCAACCCTGACGATGAAGCTGGACCTGTACCGGCATTCCTGTGGAGTGTGTATGAATAAACCCTGACAGTGGTGTTGGACGAGAACTCTCAGCCTTGCAGATATTATTTGTCTTTGAATAAACCCTGACGGTGGTGCTGGACTTGAACTCGCAACCTTGCGGAGAATGCGATGTGTGTATAAATAAACCCTGACGGTGGGGCTGGACTTGAACTCGTAACCTTGCGGAGAATGCGATGTGTGTATAAATAAACCCTGACGGTGGTGCTGGACTTGAACTCGTAACCTTGCAGAGAATGCGATTCGTGTAGAAATAAACCCTGACGGTGGTGCTGGACTTGTGTGGAGTACGACTGGTGGACAGAAGTGACCCCTGACAGTGGTGCTGGACTTGAACTCATACCCTTTCGGATAACAGTGTCTTTGAATCACCCCTGACGGTGGTGCTGGACTTGAACTCGTACCCTTTCGGATAACAGTGTCTTTGAATCACCCCTGACGGTGGTGCTGGACTTGAACTCGTAACCTTGCGGAGAATGTGATTTGCGTAGAAATAAACCCTGACAGTGGTGCTGGACTTGTGTGGAGTACGACCGGTGGACAGAAGTGACCCCTGACGGTGGTGCTGGACTTGAACTCGTACCCTTTCGGATAAGTGTCTTTGAATCACCCCTGACTGTGGTGCTGGACTCACCGCTGCTGTAGGCGTAGGGACTCTCGGCAGATCCGTCCTGCAGGCTGTCCAGGATCTCTCCTTTCCCCACATCACTGTCTCCCACCAGCAGGAACTTCAGCAGGTAGTCGTAGCTCTTGACCGGGCTGCCCTGAGAGCCCATCCTGCTCACATCAGAGCCACAAGGTCCAGCAAAGCGCCCAGATGTTCACCGTGTCTCATAAAACCGACTAAATTCATCCAGGAGCAGCAGCGGCGGCGTCCCAGCGGCCCTTCAGCGCGCTCACATCGGCCTTTCACTCCGACCGAGAGATTATTTTTCAAACTTTGTTGGCGGAATAATATCTGCAGATTAAATCGGTTTAATTAACGGGAAAAACCCTGTTGTTTTATTTGTGGCGTGCCGCCGTCCTCTCCGCTAGCACTGTCTATTAGCATTAAACACTAACCTGCACACATACTTGCGAGCTTGCAAAACAACGCTACGTCGTTATTCTAATTTTATTATTTTATTTAATCCACAAAACACACAAATATGCAAAATTCCGCAGATGGTTGAAGTGTTTAAACGCTGAGAAGTTAAAAACAGCTTATTTGTTTATTTGCTAAATCACCTAGCATAACTAGCTAAGCATTGTTAGCGAGCTAGCAAACGCATTTCATAAAGAACAATGCTCGTGTATCATTTTTACAAAGATATTAAAAAAGATAACTAGTTAGAATTAACTATTACTCCAGTAACGATAAGGAATTAAATTTTAAAAATGTAAGAAGTTTATTTCGTTTCAACTGGTGCACTGTAACAATGCTAATCTCGCATTAGTTTGCTAATAGCTGTCAAAATTAATAAATGCGCGTCCCTCTGTCCAGACGATGACTCAATGACGAACGCGTGAATTTATTATTATTTTTAATTATTTTAAAAATGATTATTCTAAACAAAAAAAAGGCACCGCGAACAGTTCGCTGCATTTGCTCATTCGTAGCCTGTCAGGTTTAAGGTTAGCATAAACTAGCTAGCTTAGCCGGCTAATATTGCGAGCGTTAGTGAAGCTCAGCGCGAACAAGGAGAAACCGGTGGTTTTCAGGGAAAATGTCCACAAATTTCTCTCGCGAAAACACGAGGAAAAATCCCCCAGTCGCTCCACTATACCTGCGTTTATATTTCTGTTATTAAAGCTCAGTAATGTCCAGTTTAAGAGCGAAAGCATCCATCGCTGCGCTGTGCGGGTCTTTGCGCCTGCACTGTCAAGCTGCTTTGTGTCGATTCCCGGGAGCCGAATCTTTGAACCGGCTCGCATGAGTCGTTACTGTTCTGTCAGCGCGCGCTCGCAGCGGAACTGGTGTGGAATGTCAGCGGTGTTTCCATGGAAACCTCCTCCGGTCGGTTCCCTGCTGGCGGGAGTGAACAGAAGAGAAGAGAAGAGAAGAGTGAACAGAAGAGAAGAGAAGAGAAGAGAAGAGTGAACAGAAGAGAAGAGTGAACAGTGAGTGAAGAGAAGAGTGAACAGTGAGTGAAGAGAAGAGAAGAGTGAACAGAAGAGTGAACAGAACAGAAGAGTGAACAGTGAGTGAAGAGAAGAGTGAACAGAACAGAAGAGTGAAGAGAAGAGTGAACAGTGAGTGAACAGTGAGTGAACAGAAGAGAAGAGTGAACAGAAGAGAAGAGTGAACAGTGAGTGAACAGAAGAGAAGAGTGAAGAGAAGAGTGAACAGTGAGTGAAGAGAAGAGTGAAGAGAAGAGAAGAGTGAAGAGAAGAGAAGAGTGAAGAGAAGAGAAGAGTGAAGAGAAGAGAAGAGTGAACAGTGAGTGAACAGTGAGTGAACAGAAGAGAAGAGTGAAGAGAAGAGTGAACAGTGAGTGAAGAGAAGAGTGAACAGTGAGTGAAGAGAAGAGTGAAGAGAAGAGTGAACAGTGAGTGAAGAGAAGAGTGAAGAGAAGAGTGAACAGTGAGTGAACAGAAGAGAAGAGTGAACAGTGAGTGAACAGAAGAGAAGAGTGAACAGTGAGCCGCGGGTTTGTCTCTCAGCTCAGCTGTGTGAAGGAATCCGCGGTCTTGGGGCTGCAGTGCTCGGTGTTGTTCTCTTGGTCGCTGAAACTCACTCCTGAAACATTCGCAGGCGGAATGTGAAAAAGTCACAGGCCAGGTTCAGTGGGACTTGAAAGAGTCGACTCTGAAGTGAACCGAGTCGAATGATTTGACTCGCTGAAAGGAGCCGGAATTTCCATCACGACTGGAATAAACATGGAATAAAATAAAACGCGCGCGCACATTGACAGAGCGAGACAGACACAGAGTGAGACAGACAGACAGACAGACGGAAACAGAGCGAGACAGACAGACGGAAACAGAGCGAGACAGACAGACACACAGACAGAAACAAATAGAGCGAGACACACAGACAGACGGAGACAGACAGAAACAGATAGAGCCAGACAGACAGACAAACAGATGGAGCAAGACAGACAGACGAATACAGATAGAGCGAGACAGACAGACGGAGACAGACAGAAACAGAGCCAGACAGACAGATAGAGCGAGACAGACAAACAGACAGATGGAGCAAGACAGACGAATACAGATAGAGCGAGACACACAGATAGACAGACAGAAACAGAGCGAGACAGACAAACAGACAGATGGAGCAAGACAGACGAATACAGATAGAGCGAGACAGACAGACGGAGACAAACGGAGCAAGACAAACAGAAACAGAGTGAGCGAGACAGACAGAGTGACGTTGCTAGATTTCAGTACTACTAGTGCTGGAAAAAATAAAACAAAATGAAATGAATGAGACACACATTCAGTCTCATCCACTTTTTTATGTAATGAATTTTTAATATTATTTTCAAAACACACATTACTGCAAATAAATTTGCCACATCCACAACACCAGACAGATTCAGGTCTACTAAAGAGCGAGAATATAGACCAGGGGTGTCAAACATACGGCCCGCTAGATGGTTTAATCCGGCCCCAGACCTGTAGAGAAAACATTTCTCGGGATGTCCAAAAAAAAAAAAAGTAAATCTCTCGCCCATTCCTGTGACAACTTATGAATTTTTAAAGAAATAACCGAAATGCTCAATTCAGCCGCTAGGGGCAGCCAAGAAAAGCAGCACTGACATAACAAGAGATCAGGAAATAAACAGCACATTTTAGCAACGTGCCCAGATATGCTGTCTGAT
>JAODLJ010000013.1:1278379-1290127 GCA_027576115.1 Cathorops melanopus
TGAAGAAATTTGCACTTTAAAATTCTTCTTTAAAGTTACTTGGTTGAGTAAATTCCATTGTGCAATTATTTGTACTTGTGTATATTATTTACTGAAGAAATTTGCACATTATTACTTACAAGGTTATATACTTGAATACTTTGTTCTGTGGTTACAATGTTCAGTTCAATGTTCATTCTACAGTCATTGCATAAATCTCGATTTTTAATAACTGTGGTGGTATTTGGTATTTATAATTTTAACTTTTATATTATTTATTTTCATATTTATTTGTTTTCAAAACATTAATAGAAGTTATTTTGGAAATAAAGAGAACCTAACTAAGAAATTTGGAATGGTTGTTATTCCTTTGGGCGGGGCACCAAGCATTCGTGCTGAGGGCACCCAAATGGCGAGCGCCAGCCCTGGTTTGGTTTGTGACTGAAACTTTGCTGCTCCGGCGAAAACGAGCCTCGCTGTTACAAGCCACATAAACACACGTCACTTCCTGCTCGTTTCAGCTTTTTGGTTTTGCACTGTAACTAAATTACGAAAAAATAAAAGACATTTCCTAAAAGTATTGCAGACTGTTAAATGGTAATGCAAGTCTCACACTGAACTCTCTCACCCACCTCCCTCCCTCTCTCTCTAAGATCATCTTAACTTTGTAATGTTTTTCAGAAACTGCTGTGAAAACTGCTATGGAATTAAACAGAACATGACTCGGAAGTAAGCAGTGATTCAGTAGTTCAGTGGAAGTGAAGGGAAATCTGAATGAGAGCCAAGTTCAGATAACAACTGCACCTGTAATGAAATGAGCACCCAACAAAACAAAACAAAAAACCAGCAAAAGCAAGCACTTGAAGGTCCAGAGTCCAAAAAACACGAAAGTGAAGCACAACAAAACACACAGCTGGATGTATTTAGAATAATTTATTGCATGTCTTTATTATATTCATCCTTAAAGCAACTATAAGAGATTAAAAGCCGATTAAATTTACACAGCGTACAAACGTCATTTGATACTTTTTTTGTTTCCTTTTTTTTCATTATAGACATATTTACTTTACAGTCAAAATACTGCACTCAATTTACTGTATTGCTTGAAAGGTTAAAGTTCGTTTGTTTTTTTTTTCTTTCTTTCTTTTTTTTTTTTTTTACAAAATAAGCCAAGTTTTTTTCCACAGAGAAAATATCCAACACTGAACAAAAATTTATCGCCCCACCCCCTCTGTGACGCTTTTTAAGAAGTGATAAAAATCCAAACTTCTTGTTCTTACTCGTGAAAAGAACCTTAAAGTGAAATAAATTAGTTTGATTTTTAAAAAATAAATTAGCATTATTGCAGACCAAAGCTGAAAACGACTCCAACTTCTCCAATTACGTGCAAGAACAAACGATTTCACGTGATCATCATGAATCATCATCATCATCATCATCCCACTGCAACATAACGACGGTGTTCACGACACTGAAAAACGTTCTGTACAAAAAACTCATCATTAAAGGTAGCAACGAGCAAGTCATTCACCACAGCTGTACAAAATCAGACATCTCTGTTGGGTTTTCTCTGAAACAATCTTCAGGAGGGTTTTGTCGACTGCGTAATTGTGGTGACAAGAAAACGACTTCTGTGCTCAGCATGAGGGTGAAGTGTTATAATGTGCTACAAAAGCAAAAATTACTTGCAACAAATGGATTTGGTAAATTTTTCCCTCATTAATTTGGACTTTGCTCATTCCCAGCCACCATCCAGCTCGCCGCAGAATTAAAGCTCGATCTCCATCCATGCCTACGATCGGCTCGTGTCGCTGTGATTGACAGAAAAGACACTGAGCAAGCCCCTCCCATACCGAGTGCACAACCAAGACTGAACGTGGAATCTGGAGCAATACATTTTCCAGATGTGTCAAGTAAAACAGTGCGTATTTTATAAAACATGAGCCTTGTTTATCACATCAGTTATAATTCATACCACAAATCGACAACTAAGATCCACAATACAAGTGAACAGACATTGATATTTGAGAAAATGTAAATAATTTTTATTGGTTATGTCTTGTACACGTACAGGCATGGAGATGTGTGTATTTGTGATGCAACGCAATGCAATCTTTCTTCTGCCAATCACATGTCTGTTGTGTGCTTAATTAATATTCATGAGACAAAATTGCAAAAATTAACTCAGAAATCGGAACAAAATACAAAAAATGAATCGTGACAATCTAAGCAAAATGATGAAACGTGATGAAATGTGATGAAACTGTGATGACCGTGATTGCATGATTGCTAAAAACACTTCAGACTTGTTTGGTTTTCCCTTTGAAAGAAACCATTATAGATTCCATGTCAGATTCCAAGAAGCTAAAAGTCTTTAATTAATTATCCAGTGAATGCTGAAAGAAGCCATGAGGAACCTTTGTTTTTTTTTTTTCTAAGTGTGTGTGTAAAACAGGATAATAGATTGGCAGAAACTCCAAATTATTAGCCGGGTTTCCATTGCAATTTTGCACAATATTTTAAAAAATTGACAAAATTCAATTGCAAATGATCCGTTTCTGTGAAGTGATGGGAAACCAAAGCTGTGTTCTGATGGCTCCTCTCACGAAAGCTCTTACAGAGCATGATTTTTTCTGAAAGGCAGCGTTTCCATTTGGTCTTCATGTCATATGACTTAATTGCGCAAAAAAAAAAAGTTTCCATTTCAATTCTGCAAAATGTCTTATCAAATCATTTGAAAAACCATTTTATGTTTTTTTTTTTTTTTTTAATTTTTAATTTCCTTTACTCATTTTTAGTTCACAGTTTCAAATTGCACATGAAACTGGGTAATGGAAACACAGCTAACATGGCTATTGGTAACCTTTTTCTTTTGAATACCAAGAACCTGTCAGGGGTTTAATATTTAATTTCTTGGCACCTGGTGTACTCAAAGGGTTCAAAAACCTTCTCTTCAGGTTCTACTGGGAACCATTTTGTAACAAGGAAACATTAAGTGTAAATCTGTGGTATGAATGATAAATAATGAATGACAGAATACGGTGGAAAATAATAAATGACTCGTGTTTATAAAATGTGCACTCTTAATGTTTTCAACAAACCGACTTTTTTATTTTATTTTAATCAAATACATTGTGAGCAGGTCGGTATGTCTGTCCAATTTTCAAGTTCCATGCTCCAAATCCTGTGCAGCTTGTTAAATCTGTTCCACAACCCACATGACTTGATTCAAGTTTGTGAAACAATTTAAAAAAAAAAAACAAAACACCTGAAAGTGAAACCGAGGTCGAGCTGAATGCGAAGCCTCAAGTCTGATAAAACACTGAAGTATGAGCGGATTTTAACATCCTGATGGAGTGGGATTTGTTGCAGTTGCACACACCATTACAGGCGAGTAAGTAAGTTTGCTTTTTTGAGTTCTCCTGACCGCATGATGGGTGTGTCCACATCCGGATTTTCATTTCGAGTCTCAAAAAAAAGTGCAAAATGTGTGTTCAGTCAAAGTGACAGTCATCCAGGAGAGAGTACCACTGGACAGACCCAGAGCTCGTGGTACATTCCTCAGTGTTAAGACTGGTAAAACCGAGCGGGCATTCCCTCACCCACTTATTTATAAAAACAAACCCACTCTTCCTCTTCTTCGTCGTCCTCCTCCTGCTTTCTCAGATCAGTTGCATAAACTCACTCACACACACACCTTGACTAATCCCACTCAATCACTCACGTAGTCATAACTCAGAACTCATGCACACAGCAGAGAGAAAAACAATGGTGCTCAGACCAGAAACAAAGATGTGCTTTGAAAGACACGATCAATAACCCTATTGTTGAAAAATGTGCATTCAAGAATGTTCTTAAACAAAGAGGAGGTACAGAACATGACAGAAAGCCTCCTCTGTGATGAACAAACAGAAACCAAAATGCAGATAATCAGGTTTTAGCTGGTTCCTCAAGAAAAGGAGGAAAAGAAAAAAAGAAAAAAAAAAAAAGGGTCTCAGTCGATCTCAGTCTCCTGCTCCAGATCCAGATTCTCATCAGGGTCTGGAGCAGGAATTTCAGTCTCGGTCTTCTCTCTTGACCTGGAGGTTAGATCAGGTTCAGAAACTTTTGCTGGTTCAGAATCGGAATGAGGTCCATCATCTTTCCTGATCTCTCCTGATTCAGGATTAGGATGAGACCTGCACTCTTCTGAGAGAGCTGGGACGTCCTTTCTGTCCTCTGCGGTCTCCGTGTTGGGCGTCGTATGGGTGTCGGCAGGGTCAGCGTGCTCAGCCTCATCCCGGGTGAAGTGGCGCAGGCAGGGTGGGTCGGCTGGGGGCAGCAGGGTGAGTGAGTCGACGCTTAGCGAGTCGGTGTTGGTGTCTGATAGCAGTGAAATAGTTGGCTGGGCAGCAGGGGTCAGGCTCGGTGCCAGGGGTGCAGCCGGCGCTAAAACAGTTAGAGCAGGTCGGGTTAGAAACATGTGACCCTTTCAAGTCATCTGTGCTCACAGACACAGCAGGAACAAAACAGTGAAGCCAGGCTGCTTGCATGACTTTTTCTCTCTTTTGAAATAGTTGTATTTATTTAAACAAAAAAAAAAAAAAAGGATTAAAAGAGTGATCCAACTATTTATGAATTCTTCTGACTGCTTCCCCCCCCCCCCCCGGGAAACTTAATTTTCACAGACGACAGAAATAATTAGGTAGTAAATTAGTCACCGCTTTGTGGTGGACGCTTGTGTGCTAAAAATATTTCGTGTTACAATTTTAGACAGAAATATGCTTAAAATATTCTCAGGGTGGAGTTCAGTGTTATGACGTTACAGGAAGAGAGTTCCAGTTTTTCCTCATTTACTTGAAATCAAATATATCTGACGATACATTTCTCTTTAAATTAAAACCCATGCAAGCTGTAAACACACTGTGAAAGTGATGGTGCAGTGAAAATATAAAATGGCAGCCAATCAGACAAGACGTTCTCATGAAACAGCAGAGTACGTCACTTGTGAAACTTCTCTTTTCAGTCGTTTATAACAGACAAACTTCATCTTTAAACTTCAGGCCACGCCTCCGAGCGGAGTCTAATCTTGATGAACTGACCGAGCTTTGAGATAAGCCTCTTATAGATCTTGTGTCTTTGTTTCCTTTTGTCCCTGTTTATAGATGTCATAAGTTGACAAGATTCGTGGAAAAAAACAAAACAAAAAACAATCCTGCAAGTACCACAGATACTGTGGTAATAATGATATTACACTTCCTCCACACGGGTAATTATTCCAGTCTGAATAGGACGAAACACTTGAGTGACGAGTGTGTACAATGCTACGGTGGCAAGCAGCTTACTTTACCTGTTAGCCACATTCGCTTTGTAAATCTGTTCGAAATCTACTGGAGAAAATTGCAGATATTAAAGCACGTCTTAGCTGACCGTCTACGCTGACTAAATTAACAGTTTGGGTAAAACCATAACAAAGAAAGACATTGTTACTGCATCAGCGAGCATGTTTGCTCAGGGAAATAACGGGTCATGCACAAATTCCAGTTACGCCGATGATTTACTTTATAATCTGAGAGGAAATGAGAGTCTGTTAGTTTTGATTTATTTTGCATCACCACAGGCAAATTGAGGAAGTCTACAGGATGTTAGTGTGCACGCTGTTAAGGGACAGAGGCAGCAAGCGACACGTTGACGTGCCTGGATGTGGAGGTCTAAACCCACTCTCCGGCATCATCTGAGAGAGAAAACGCACACCTCCGGCCCTCACCTCCAGACTTGACTACAGGAGAACAGATGGGGACACGTCACAGGGATGGGAAAGAACCAAATTCAATCAGAAACCAGAAGAAATCAGAATATACACTGTATTCCCAAAAATATGTGCTTCTTGAACATCACATTCCATATTTATTCCTCTTTTCAGTTATAATAAGCTCCACTATACTTGGAAGGCTTTCCACTTGATTTTAGAGTTCATCCACTCCAAATGTGGTCTTCCTGGAGATTGCTCTGTGCACAGGAGTGCCGTCATTTTGGAGCAAACTTGTGCCTCTGCGTTCCAGTGAAGTGAAATCGTCACTTGACAGCATGCAAAGCCATTCTGTACAATTCTGTGTTTCTAACTTTGTCGCAGTAGTTTTGGGAAGAGCCTTATATGGGTGTGATGGTCAGGGGTGCACATACTTTTGGCAACACGATCCAAGTTTGGCATGTGACGTTACCATGCAAAAATAAAATTAGCTCCGTTGGTGGTGCACCACTGCTGCATTTCTGTGAACTCATCTTCTGAGACAGAGCTTCCAGAGAAATCAAGCAGAGGAGGACCTCAGAACTTCAACTAAAGGTCAGTCTGCTTTTGTTATGCCTAACCGTCAAGTCTAAACAAAGACTTAAAAGAAAGATTACCAACGAATGAAAACACTAGATGTGTGAATTTGTCAAACGCCTCCAGTTCAGAGACTGAAATAGCGTAGGAGATGTCACAGAAGCCACAACATGCTGCCTTATCTACGCTCGAAGGGTTTCAGGCTTTTCCAAAACCACACACGCTGGGAACCCGGTGTGGGAGGAGCTGATAACGAGCACCTTCAGGATGGGGTTACACTAAAGATTAATTTCTTTGTTTCTATTTCTAGAGACGTTTCATAATAATAATAATAATAATAAACTTAGGGGGTCGCCAGAGCAGACCATTGTGACCTGCATATTTGATTTGGCGTTGGTTTTGCCCTTCCTGATGCAACCCTCCTTGATCTATCTGGACTTAGGACTGGCACCAAGTATGCACTGGCTTGTACAAATCCCCAGCGGCTGAGTACAATTTCCATGACTGATAATGAACGGAAAAACAGGCTGAAGATAAAAAACCAGCCACAGTATTTGAAACCCATCAGTCTGTGAGCTTTATTTACTCGTTCACAAACATTTCCAGTGTGAAATGTAAAGTTTTCACTGCTTAAACATTGTAAAATAAAGAAAAAAACCGCATGGGAAATATATGACGTGAAAAATGGCAACTAACTTTTAAACCTGCTACAAACAAAATTCCCCGATTTTGACCAAAAAATGATGAAAATCACTCAACTTTCCATGTCTGGAATAGACTTTGAATGCATTACATCTGGGTGACAAAATAATTTTTTCCAGGGATTTTAATTTTCCTTTTTTTATTCACTTTTTCCTGGTGAAAATATTCTACAAATAAATAAATTTCTTTGTTTGCTTCAGTATTTAACAATGTCGCTCTTCATTTGTTCAGACCTTGAAGACATGATAAATATCAATAAAATACCATCAAGTATTGTGATCTTACTTTTTTTGTGTTTATCATTTTTATACAATTCAATGATATATAATCAATATTGAATTAGATTACAGCATTAATATTTTATATAATTATGTTAAATACACAAACTTTATACAGATCTAAAATCCATAATATTATGACTGTGAAGGCTTGAGACTAATTATCTTACATAATGGACTGGAATTTTATTACACGCCTCAAACTGTTGGCTCATTTTATTTCCTTATAATGACATTGCGCTTTGTGACAATGAATCAATTGTTTACGATGCATTTGAATTTTCATGGAAGAGGAAGCGTCTCTCGCGCTCGCGCTCTCTCACACACACACGCACACACACACACCCACACCCTGCTCTGTACACACCACAGCAGGGTAATGACATTGATGTCAGTGGGAATATTGATTTAAAGTCACTTTTGGCCACAGCTTGTGTTGGAACAACAATTCCAACGAATGGCACTGAACAAGCCGCATGTGATTTATAATTAAATAATCCTTTATGTGTTTGATGACAAAGAAAATAAATTAATCAGTGTGAAATGTACCAAAGGAACGTTGACCTAACAGGCTTGAGGGAGTGAAAACAGTCACTGAGTGGCAGCTGAGGCAACCGACGAGGTTGTGTGTATGTATGCATGCATATACGTGTGTGTGTGTGTGTGTGTGTATTACCTGACGTGCTGTGTGTAGACACACTGCTGGTGGTGATGGAGTCAGGGTGAGGTGTGATGCTGGAACTGGAACTTGGAGAGCAACTGCGCTGCTGTGCCACTGCAAAACCTACACACACACACACACACACACACGCACACGCACACGCACGCAGTGGTAATTCATTGGTAAGCCTGATGCAATTCAACACTCCCTGGAAGTGTGTGAACAGAAGCAGACACATTACTGGGAGATAAAACAGAACACAACAGATTTTGTCATGATACAAGTACAATTCAATCTGATCTGCAACTCCCAGTATTTACACAAAACTAGCCAAAGAAATAAAGATATAATAAAAGACAAACAATATCATTTTATCTTCTTCAATGCTGACACTTTCAATTATTTCGTGCCGTTTCTCCGGAGAAGAACCACAGAGTTTCGACAGATTTTCTACACTCGCTTGTGAACATAGCAGTCTCTTGAAGAAATTATTCAGCAGTAAAAATTACTAAACCTCAGTCAACTCTGCTGAATTTCCAAAGAAAGTGTTAAGACAATTCACTGATTATTTTCAAAACAGCAAAATGATGACAACGGCAGCTTTGATACGGAATCAATCCTGTCCTTGACTTGGCAGGTTTTTATTTCTGTGGTTTTCATTTTCAAGTCAATGATTCATGATGTCATCCAATACAATGCTATTAAAATATTAAAATTGCACAAACACTATTTGTAAACTGTTACATTAGTGCTTCACTGCAGAAGTATTTAAAATTTTTGGGGTGAAATTTTTAAATTCGAGCCTCCCTCCTCTTTTGGACAAAAACCAAATTTTTCGGTGGGATCTGAAATAAATAAATGGAGCTGATGTTACGGATATTAACTATATACACGTGCGTAACGTCCAAGTCACACATATGCTGATGGATTTTATTTCACGTCAGCGAACTCAAAACATTTGCCATTTAGTGCAACAGAAATCGAGAACACACCCCAAGAGCGAGCGAGAGAGAGGGTAAAGCGGGCGGAGCTTACAGGTGATATGGGTTAACACCAGTGAGATCGTGATGCAACACCTACGCAACGGTCAATGATTTCAGACGTACATGGTGACTGGGTTTGTTGTTGGTAAAAGACAACTGCCTTTTTTAGCGCATGTTTGAGTGACAACTCGTACTAGCGTACTCCAAAATCGAGTGGAAAACCTTCCCAGAAGAGTGGAGGTTATTCTAATAGCAAAGTAAGAACTGAAGCTGGAGCAGGATGTGATGTTCAAACATTTGTGGACCATGTAGTGCATGTTACTGACACAATAATATGTTTAAATGGTCTAGTAGTCATAAATTATAAATACGAAATTAAAAAAACAAACAAGCCCGGTTTAGGATTGGAGAAATTCATGATGGGCATTTGGGGTGGGGAAACACTGCATTATATTCACTATATTACTATACAGGGTTTATAAGAGGGCAGATTACCAAACCAACTACACACACGCAGGGAGAGGGGATTTTTCTTCACACCGGTACTTTTTCTTGGTGATTTGGTGATTGTGGTAAAAATGCGGTGTGTAATGATAAGCATGACGTCACTCTTCAGATGAATCAGTGTTTTATTTCTGTGTTAAGCCAAAAACCTGAGGACATCCAGACACCATCCTACGTCAATGACAAAAAAAAAAAAAACACAACAAAACAAAACAAAAAACCCCCAAAAAACAAATGTAGCTCTCAACTTCTGAGTATTCCTTTCACCAAAACTGAAACAATGGTTTCCATGGTAACACCTGATCAGTATCAGTGAAAAATGTCAAAGAGATATTCATCAGTTAATAAAGTCCGTGATCCCTCTTCTCATTCGGTTTAAACAAAGATATCATCAAGATGCCCTTTATTTTTTTAATACAGAAGACCAAAAGATAAGGCATCGTAAATCATTAAACCACCATCAGAGAAATCTACAAGCCTGTGATACACAAGGCCTCGTGATAAACTTCCACTGAAAAACCAAGGTGACTTTTTCACTTCACCACACTGAGACTAAAAAAATAAAGAAGAAATGTGAAGTGTGAAGTAAAGGCAGAAGATCTCGGTGACCTGTGACAGCAGGCGCAGATTCAAAGGAAGCTGTAAAACAATATGCTGTAAACCACAAGCCTGACATGAAGAAGTGCTTCAGAAATTCTGGAGAAATCTCAAGCAGGATGTAAAACGATGGGTCATTTGTTTGGACAGACAGAAAGAGAGACAAATTCAAAGTAAATCACTGGAAAGACACCAACAGGCCAGGTCCTTATTTCATCAAAGAAATGCTGCAGATCCTATATAGTGTGTGTGTGTGTGTGTGTGTGTGTGTGTGTGTGTGTTTGTCCAGAACTCAAAGAATGATTGAGCTTAACCCTGAAGCATCTGAAGCAGTGGGCTAATTTTAATAAATACCAAATAAATTTAAGTTTGAAACAGTAGTGAAAGTAAGATTTCAGAAACATCTGCGACTTATTGATCAATCTACTACTTTTATTTCTAGACAGACAGATGTAGAAATTTAATGTATTTTTTATTTCTAAATTATACTGACTGAACATCACAGTTAGAAAGACGTTTAAATAAAATGCATTATTAATGTTAAAATATACTTGAAATAGGATTCACATAAATTTAATTATTTAAAATAATTCCAAGATAAAACAAACAAATGTATAAATAGGTATTTTAGCTTTATGACTTGTACAACAAAAATATTAAATAAAAAAATTATTTAAGAATTATATGCCAATAAAAACTTTACATTCTCTTTCTTTTCTGAGTAAAATAGTCTCTATTAAATCAATAAGACACTGCTGTGAAAGTTAACTTGATTTAGAATTTGCTTCTGATTCATCAGGACTCTTTATTGTAACGTCCTGAAGTGAATAAAAGTGAACACGTTCACCCAGATATGTTCCGCCATGCAAAGACAAACTGCAGTATCCTGCATATGTTGCGAAATTGAGTTGAGTGTATGAAGTTTAGGTGCCGTATCCGTTTTGTTATATGTGAAAATTTTGTTGCTCGGCCTCGCTCCAGCTTCGAGTTATGAGTGCTTGAAATTTGAAGTAACTGCTAATTTACCATGTCAAACCAAGGCAAAGTCCCATTTTTCTCAATTCAGTGATTCTGCAGATACTGCAGTTTGTCTTTGCACACCAGTATTTAACACACAGTGTAGTGATGTGTGATGAGTGCTGATCAACAGGAGCTTTATCAGATTCGTAATAAGGTTTCATATGCTGACAACACACACACACACACACACACTGCAGGTTACAAGTGGTTTGAAAAAGATTCCTGTTTAAATCAGATTACCTGGAACTTTATCGACGGAGGCGAAAGCTGGGCCTCGGCGAGCCTGGTCATAGAACCGGAAGGGCAACTGGGATGAGGACGAGGATGAAGACTGGCCGAAGCCAAGCACTTCAGATGAAGGATGCACAGGAAGGTCGAGGAGAGCTGCACGAACAAGCGAGTGCTTCATTTTACACACATTCTGCTACACACTCCTATTTAAACTGTTATTTAAAAACAACAAATAATAAACCTGTATAGAATAATATATTTATTTTAACCAACCAGAATGGAAGAAGAATACACACACACACACACACACACACACACACACACACACACACACACACAGTGAACTTCTGGTCCTTTATGACCTGCCACGCCTACTTAGATCAAAAGGTGCAGGCTATCTGCTGGTACATCGTATAGTGAAGGCTACATCAGGGGGCGGAGCCTTTTCTTACAAAGCCCCACAGTTATGGAACAGCCTTCCAAGTAGTG
>JAODLJ010000013.1:1873412-1885454 GCA_027576115.1 Cathorops melanopus
TCAGCTGGGATAGGCTCCAGCTTGCCTGCGACCCTGTAGAACAGGATAAAGCGGCTACAGATAATGAGATGAGATGTTTTATGCTGTAAACTGTGTCCTGAAGATGTAAAATGAATAAAAGTTTGACTCTTTGCACAAAATCTGGCCATGATATAAGACTGGAAATTCACCACCATTTTACCTCAAATGTGCTTTTTTTTATATTAAAATGTAATTTTCTATGAAATTTGTGATTATGAAACCACACAACATACTGTATAATTTTATTTGTTAAAATAAATTTATTTGTTTATTTGATTTAATAAACAAATCAAAGTTGATGTTTTGGGATAATTTTGGATGAAATGAACTTTAGTAACCTCTCAGTGTCTCTGGTGATCAGATGATCGCTGGTCTCTTAACGACCTCCAGGCGTAATTGGTGTTTATTTTTTCCTGTGTGTTCTTGTCTGGATGATTTCAGCTGAATAATGGACTCATCTATTATTAAGAGCTCATCTTCGTCCTGGTGTCTCGCTTTCTGTATCATTTATTTTAAATGAGAGCAAATGTGCCGTCATGTCTGATAGCAGACACTGTGTGTGTGTGTGTGTGTGTAGGTGCTTGTCTACTAAGTGATGCACTGCAGTCGTATTCTGTCACTTCTGTCAGTATAACCTATTGCCGTGCAAAAGTTTGTATACCCTTCAAACAAAATAAAGGAAATACACAAGGAATCAAACACTCCATTTTGTGCTGTGATTGGAAAATCATCAACGACAGAGTGGTGTGACAATGTGGATTCGCTGTTCCCATCCTGAAGATGATTATTTTCCAAATACAGCACATCCTGAAGTGTGTTATTCCCTTTACATCGATATATAAATATATTTATTCTATCCACATTCACTGGATATGAGCAATAGCGTGCTCTGATTGGCTACTCTCCTCCAAGGATATCAGCTCATATACTGTGAGTAGAGAAAAACAAAATGGTGGCTTTGTTATCAAGTATTTAAAAGAAACAGAAATAGCTAAAAGAATAGAGTCCCCCATATCGCCTGTTCCACACTCCAGCCCAGTCAGTGGCAGTAATGGACCTTTAAATTGGTTTAACAACCATCAAAAAAATCCTAAAGAAGAAGAAGAAGAACAACAACAACAACATCAAAATGGCGGAGCATGTTACTGTCCCAACCGAGGATGAAATAAAAACTCAACTTGAAAACAAAACCCCCAAAAATACAAAAAAGCAACAAAATATGGAATGAAAAAATTTGGTGGTAAGAACGCATCTTTTTTTATTTTTCAAGAATTATTATTATTATTATTATTATTATTATTATTATTATTACATTTTTCACAAATTGCGACTGTCATTTCGCCGGTTTGTTTACATTCTAAGTGGAAATGATTTTGTCTGACGTTTTGTATCAAGTTTTTATTGACCGAGTTTGCAAAAAATAAAAATAAAAATGCTCTGTTTCTCAAAATTCTGTGAATGTGGATAGAATAAAACAGTTATTCCACTCAATCTTGTCGTACCCAGATTATAGCCGACTATCAGCTCGTGTACGACTCGATTTTGTGGAATAACTGTTAAATATACACGTATACCACCAGAATTTGCCAATAATCCCTTTTTTTGATGGAAGAACATGTGATCATTTTTATCCATTTACAGCTGTGGAACTTCTCTGAAACAAGTTAGTTCCTTTTCTCACTTACGTTATAGCAGCTATAAACAGTCTTTCTCTCACCAGTCTGTCTTTTTTCTCAGTCTTCAAGTTCACAAGACTAAATAAATAAAATAATCAAACAGCTCAAAATATAAACACGTCTGTCCTGAAGACTTTGAAAAATGTATCGCTTTACCTCTGGCTCCAACTTGTTTTGCAGATGTTCCATAAGATTATACAGAACAGGAAACATATTTTTTGAAAAAGTACGATGTGTCGTTCTTTCATAAGGAATAAATGTAATCCATGGCAAACAGTGTGGTGTGGTGCGGTGGAAGAAAATGACTTTGTCAGACGTACAAAAGCACAGTGAAATTTCTCTCTGCGTTTAAGCCACACACAAGCGATACAGCAACACCCAGGGAGCAGTTGGGGCACTGATACATCATTCACTCAACTCCCCTTAGAAGTTTTTCTGCTCAACCTGGGAATCAAGCCAGCAACCCTTTAGGCCCAAGGCTGTTTCTCTAACCTTCAGGCCACAGTTGTCTCTGGGAAAAAAATAATAATAATAACAGAATAAAATCATGCTGTTGTAGGAAAATAATCAACCTTGGACTGATGTTCATAACTCATAAGAATGAATCAATAATATTTCAGAATTTCAGTGTTATGTTTATTAGTAATGTAATAAATCCAAAGGAAGAAAAAAAAAATCCTCACATTTTCTAAAATCAGCTGATTGTGGGATTAGTTGAACAACACTGACACCCGGTGGTCGGTTTCGGTACTGCAGCGTCGCTGTGAGGCACAATCTCAGGTTCTTGCTCTGTCTCAAATCTCCACTCCTGCAGCCTGTGTAGTGCACTAACTAGTGCACTCATTCTAGAAATAAAGACTCATGCAGTGTCAGTTCACACTGAACACATCTGATGAATTCATTAAACTGATGAGTGTGATGAGCTGGATTTGGGTGTCCTGGAATATCCACCGAATTCTGTAATTGGATGTTCTGACACGATATTGATTGATTTTTGAGGATTGAGGTTCTTCCTCAAACTGTTCCCACAAAGCTGGAATCACACAATCGTATCAAACATCTTTGTACGCTGCAGCATGACAGTTTCCCTTCACTGGAGCGAAACCTGTTCCAGCATCAGCATGACAATGAACCCGTGCACAAAGCACAGGAGCTCCATGAAGACATGGTGTGTGTGAAGGTTGGAGTGGAAGACAGCAAGTGTCCTGCACAGAGGCCTGACTGAACTCAAACCCACTCAACACCTTTGGGATGAACTGGAAAATCAGGGCCTGATTTCACTCATGAACAAATACAAATGCCCACAGCCACGCCCAAAAATCAAGAGGAAAACCTTCCCAGAAGAGTGGAGTTTATGAGAAGAAGAAAGGGGAATAAATCTGGAATGAGATGTTCAGATGGCTATGTTGGTCAGGAGTGCACATATTTTTGGAAAACTGAAGTCACAGCTGGACAGTGGAGACTCCTTCAGTAAAGACTGAATTTATTACTCGGAACCGCAGGATTAATATTACTGGAACATGCTTTTAAAGTCTTCGCGACTTTAGATTTTAAGACTGAAGTACAGGACAAAGGAAAAGGAAAAGCTTCTGATCGAGATTTTTTTCCATATTTTACACATCAATATAGAACGTTTGTACGGAAAGTGAATACATCCAACAATTTTTAAATAATAAAGCCAGGAGTATTGATTACAGTCTGAATATTTGTCACTTCCGTTTATCAATTAATCAATCAAAATTTGAAAACATCAACAAAGTATTTTTCAAAATTCAAAACTTCTCAAAGTTTATTGAAATTCTTTACATTTCTGGGATGAAACTGACGCTCAGTTTTGGGGATGATGGAAAGAAAATGGAGGAAGGAATAATAATTAAAAAAAAAAAACATTAGAACATTTTTATTTATTTCAGCAAATAATTTACAAACATTTCTGTGGCAGAATGCTGTAAACATCACCTTTTTTTTGCACATATAACTAAAAGTCAAACTGCAACCAAGTCGTTTTCAGGGACGACTTTTTTTTTTTTAAACCCTTTTATGGAAAAACAGAATTAAAGTGTTCATGGATCCTCCAGAACCGGGGCCAGGTAGTGTTTTGTAACATTTGGCGATGAAAAGTAGAGAAAAAGGAGAAAGAAGAGAAGGTCATGTGCTTCATTTGGGACCGAAACATTTTAACACACCAAAAATTCAAAGCAAACTTTTTTCCTTTTCTGAAATTTATAAATTTAAAAAAAAAAAAACCCACACCCTTAACAACAGATCAAAAACTGCGTAATTTCCTCTCACAATAAAATCTAAACAATGAACTCAGTAACATCCGTCTTAAAATTCTAATCCAAAAGACTTTTCAATAATTAAAGACAAAAATTGCCTGATGACGTGGTGTGGAAATGTAAAACAATCAATATTCCAGATTAGGTGAAAAATTTGTAAATGAAGAAATTCCTGGGATTTTCCCCTCCCCTCCCCCCTTCGCGTCGGGCCCTGATGAGGTGCCCTTTGAGAAACCTGGATTTTAAAAGAACACTTTAAATAAATCCATCATCAACAAACAAATAGTTTCCTCTTCAAGCTGATTGAGCCACTGACTTTTTCTTCATTGCACAAAAAGAAAAAATTTCACAAGCCATACAAACATTTGAAGATGAGCTCATGATCATTTTGATTTTTATTGCAACTGAAACAGATCTGAAGCATCAGCAGCATTGAACTGAAATATCGCTCTCCAGACTCGCCAAAGAAAAACACGGGACAAAACTGGGCTTTTCCTTGTTGCTGATGTCGGACTTTCATGAGAGCAGACCTTTATTACGCATCTTTAACACAGAATTGGAGACAGAAAGCTTGAAATGGTTCACATTATTATTCATTATTATTATTATTTAAAAAAAAAAGGTCCACCACGTCCACATTTCCTCCACACGTCAAAAGGTACAACCTCAGCAACAGGGAAAAGTACGGGACAGTCAGGCGCTTTCCCCCGGAGACTGACTCTTCAACAGAAAATAAGAGGCCATGATGTGCAAGAAAAAGCAAGATGAAGACAAAGATATATATTAAACAAATATGAACATGGCTTGTGAAGCAAATAGCCTTTCAAGTCCTAGAAACGCCGGAAAGTTCCGGGTGGATAAAGTGGCAACACTGTGAGAGAAACACAGTCAGGATCGTTTGTCGCAATTACGGCAGCGTGAGGCTGAGATCTTCACCTGAAAATATCTGAGACTGGAATTAGGCGTCAACTTGAGGCTGCTTTCACACTCGGCCTCCGGGGGGTGAAGAAGGGGAAAGAACAAAACAAAAAAAAAAAAAAAAAGCCAAACACTGACTGTCGTGCTTTTGCTTTTTTTTTTTTAATCCTAAACACACACACACTTGGTTAATTTTAACGACAACGTAAAATCGGCAATTAAGTTTTCAACGCTCAAGCCGACTTCAGCAATCTTATTTTACACCACCGTTTTGTCCTTCGTGTTAGTTTGTCTTGTTTTCCGAACACACTTGGTCAAGAGGTGAAAAAACAAAGCGTCCTTCGCTGCAGAACCGGGGGGCGTGGCATCCAGAGGGTGGAGTCAGACCTGATCCAGCTCCTCCTACCTGGGCGGAGACAACTTGACCAAGTGCTGAAGTCTGTCCTGGGTTTGGGAATCGAGGAGTTGGAGGATCAGGATCAGGTCCAGCTCCACGCCCTGGACTTTTGGTTCTGAAGCGATCCGTCTTTCTGAAGGACGTCACAGAAAACAAACATGCGTCACGTGTGAAAGCTACCTGATCAGCACTAAGTGAGCATTTTTTTGGGGGATGTGTCCCTTTAAGGCTGCTCCATTTTTTTTTTCTTTTTAGTTTTAATCCCCTCATCTACATATTAAATCATCATGTGGCAAAATGAGTAAAAGAACACGAACGTCGAGGTACGACAGCGTCTGTGCGTGCGACACGTTCGATGGCTTCCTTTTAAACTGGAACAGAAACATACTGAGGATTAAGTGGCTTTATTTTTGAGCAGTGTGTGTGTGTGCGCGCGCGCGCTCAGATCGTCCTGTTGCGTTTGTGGGTCGGTGAGCCAGTGATGATGTCGCTGCACTGGGCGCTTGTGCGCTTCCTGCTGCCGCTGTTGGTCTCCAGGTGCAGCGCCATCTCATCCGCGATAAAAGTGTTCAAATCAACGTCGTGGAGGCCATTTCTTCTGCGGCCCGGGTTCGAGCCACCGCTCACATGGGTGGGAGAACCAGGAGTACCGGATCGGACGCTGATGCTGGCCATCGCACCGCTCAGACCTGTGACACAACATGCAACATTTTTTTTTTTTAAAAACCCACACACATGACTTTCCTTGTATTCTAAACATTGTCTATGAGTTTGTGCGTGCGTTTACGTACACACACATGTTTATACCACAGTGATGTTGAATAAATTGCCCTTGCTGGCATGTTGATGTAACAATCAGACACGTGCTGTTCGAGGAAAATCATCAACTTTCATGGAGGAACAGTGACTCTGCTTCATGACATCACGCTGCCATTGATGATTTTCCTCAAACAGCACATTACTGCGAGTTCCTAATGTCTAAAACGTTAAATGTGAACTAAATTAGACCTGGGTGACTGAGGTTACAGTTCAGATGCTACAAACATCATCAACAAGCTGGATTTTAAAAAAAGTTTTCAGGAAGTCAGCGATTCTGCTTGAACATGGTGTTTGACGTGGAATGCTGTTGACTTACCGTGCAGTGCGATGGCTTCACGGAAAGGCTGGAGGTCCGTTTCTTCAGACGAGACTGGATCTGATGAAGGTGGGATTCTGGGCGTGGCTCTGGAGACCCTCGGAGGCAGCGCTTTGCCACACAGGAAGCTGATCAGATCCTCTCTCCGGATGGTCCTCCTGCGCTTCTTCACCCAGGCCAAGACTTCCTTGTTGCGTCTCTGCTGTCCCGTTTGGATCCCGAGCTCGTAGCTTCTCTGATGTGCGTCCACGCTTTCTGTTAACATTCAAAAACAAAACACTCCCTGAAGATCCGGTCATGCTGCTCAACAGAACCGTCATCGAGACGGTGAGGGTTTGTGAGCAGAGATTTCACTCAAGATTGCAGGAGTAAATGATTAAAATAACTAATCAGTGGTGGAACACACACACACACACACACACACACACACACACACACACACACTACCTTTGTACAGGTTGGTCACGGCTGTTGCTGCATTCTGAAACGGTGCCCACAAGGACAGTCCTTGTTGATGGCAAACTCGATCTGGAAGACAAAAATAAAAGCGAGAGTGGTGTTGGACATGCTTCACATCTCTCTCACACACACACACGCGCACGCTTCTGGAGTTCAAAATAACAAACACAGCTGACTTCCTGGAAAAAACACTGGCAGGTGGCTGTGTGACGCAGAATTCTGGGTTTGTTCGCTGCAAATTCTGGAACGATCAACACAGTGAGCACTGAAAAACAGAACCAGAAAGCAGATCAAGTTCCGGATCACCGCCGCTCCTGACAACCCAACCACAGATCGCCAGCGTTCCAAACACCAGTGAGTGAAACTGTGGTATGCGAGGCGCCACCTGGTGGTCCACAAGAGCCCTGCTGAAAGGCTCAACTCCAACTGGCCCAAGTATTAATTTAAACTTGGGGGGGAAAAAAATGCATTTATAATTTTATTACATTACAGATGACTGTTTTTGAATAAACATCACATTTTCAGGATGTAAAAGTTACGCATTAAAATATCCTAGAAATAAAATTTTCCTGCAATGAGCCACGCAGAGTGACAACACTCCGTCCGACAGAGCATGAACTCATGATGTTCACCTTCGCGAAACAGTAAACACCTCGACACAGTCAAATTCAGATCCTCACAATCCCAAATGTGGTTTGGAACATCAGCATTACCCCACTGTGTGAACTCCTCTGGCGTGAAGGTGAGAAAACCCAGGTACAGCTTTACCTTGGACTGGTACAACCTGCTGATGCTGGAGACTCCTTACAGAAAATGTTCAAAATCAATTACAAATTACTTAAATAAATAAATCAATAAATTTGTCGTGTGTCCAATCTTCAAATCCCTGGGAACGAGCTGTGATGAGACCTGAATCAAAGGTGTCCAGAGATTTGTCCTTCATGCTCCAAGCTGTGGTATGCAAATGACCATGATGAATCAATGAATATACAAATCAGGCTGTCATCTGTGGACTTGTAGCAGCTTTTGGAGCAGCTTTTGGAGCAACTTTTCCATGAACAGAACCTCAGGAAGACCTGGACACACAGGAACCCGATGATAGACAGGAAATGGCTTTTAAACCTTGAGGTCACCGAACTGAGCCCCAGAGAAGGTGAAGCCTGGTGACCAAAACGCCACCCGATCGCCGTGAACCGCAGGATATTTACAAAATACAGACGAGTCACGGAAAATCAGAAAGATCTTTTCATCACGTGTGTGATATTTTCTGTGAAATATCAATAGTAAATGAATAAACATGCAAATGCAGGTAAGATATTTTAATTATGAAGGTCAACACAAACATTTAACTGTTTGAAGATGAGAAGACGAAACTGAAGACTTTGGTTTCATTCATTCAACATGTGTTCCATGCCAAAAATCACAATAAGCTCCGTAAAAGTTGCAACGAAATGAACAAATCCTTTGTCTTCAGTTGCAATTGCTTGCAAGTTTATTCTGGAACCTTTAGCCGGCCTTTCTTCCGTTTGAGGGAACGGATTTAACGGACGTTCCGTGGCGCGTCCGTGATTTCTGCCTTTTTTCTGTGGCACTTCAGTCGGTCCATGTTGCTTCCCACCCCACCGTCTCCTCCATTTTTTAACGACAGAAGACTTTGGTCTTACGGATATTTTTGCTTGCTTGATGCAATTTCCACGTGCCTTCGGTTTAGAGATTCATCACTGACGTCATGCAACACTACGATGTTCTTAAAGATTGGCGACGACGGGACGGAAACTTCTTTTCAAGCTACTTTTCTACATCAGTCTTTGGGTGAAATACGTAAACTCCACCCCCTTTTGGCGAAAACGGCATTTCAGAGTGATGTTCTCCGTATATTTAACAGTTATTCCATGAAATCAAGTCGTACACGAGCTGATCGCCGATGAGACACGTAGCACCGACTCGACTCAACTCAACTCCAAGCCATGTACGATGAGATTGAGTAGAATAACTGTTTCGTTTGATCCAGATTCACTGGATTTTGAGAAACAGAGCATTTTTATTTTATTAACGTCTGACAATCATTTCTGCTTTGGCGGACTCCTTAAAAACCTATCGATGGCGGCATGAATTGACTTTTGTGTTGATTTTTTTGTAGAAAGTGCCGTCTTGCCGAGGTATAGAATAGCTTTCGACGTTTATTTCATTCTTTCTTGGACATTTCAGTTCTGTAATTTTCAAACTTTTGAACCAGTCTAAAAAAAATAAAAATAAAAAATTTTAATGCTTAAAGATGAAGAACGTAAACAAACCGGCGAAACGACAGAAGCAATTTGTGAAAAGTGCAATGATAATTCTTGAAAAATACCGGTAAACCGGATACATTCTTAGCATCAAATACTTTTATTCCATATTTTGTATGTATTTCTGGGGTTTTGCTTTCGAGCAGTGTTTTTATTTCGTCCTCGGTTGGTTCAGCAACACGCGCCGCCATTTTGTTTTTCACTACTCATGGTATATGAGCTGATATCCTTGTGTATGATTTGAGCAACCAATCAGAACGTGCGATTGCTCATATCCAGTGAATGTGGATAGAATAGTATTAGCTGTTCCACATCTCTTTTTGAAAGACTTGTCTGCGGATGAGCGAGCGCTGGCTCGACTTGATCTGGTGCTTCGACCTCCTTCATGGAGCTACCATGGGCAGATATCGTCACCATGGAGACGAGCTTTGTGACGTCAGTGTCATTGTTGCGTTGACTCGGAGCAACAACCGTCAAATTAGCCATCCCTGATACGTCATCCATAACCAATCCGGATTTTCTATGCTTTTTATGATTATTACAATAATATTTACGTCATCCGTAGTCCGTGACCCGTCCGTATTTTGCTCACCCCTGAGCTCCAGGATGTTTACAGACTTGACTGCTGTCACAATCAGCCGCTTCTCTGAATTCACACCTGACACTGACATTAAATCACCTCAGACACAGAAATAAAACCCTGAAACACTCAGTGACTCACTTTCTTCACCACGCTTTCTCACGTCCATCTGTCTGAGAGCTGAGCGAATCATCACCGCCGTCTAAAATCAAACGTTTCTCTCAAATTCGCTTCAGGAAGCGGTCGAGCCCGGTCCAGTCAGGATTAACCGATTAATATTTTGATCCAATTCCAGTGAAGTGAATGAAAAACGACCTCGTTAGCTACATGCTAACTCCGCTGAGGAGTTTTAATTAAAGTGCTCATAACGCTGAGGCAGGCACAAAGGCTGACAAAGAAACTTGACCAAAATTATATCAAATCAAAACCGCAGTAAAAACCCAGCAAACATTATTTAGTCGACAAATAAACAGACTAGCCAAATCCAGCTAGCTAACATTTGACATATAAAAGCTAACAGCTGACTAAAAAAAAAAAAAGTGTAGCGGTCGTTCTTTTCGCACCCGTAAAACAAAATCCCGCCCCCTTCGTGATAATTCGCGAGCCTTTCCGCGAGCCACGAGCCAATCAAAGAGCACGAACCTTGTTCTGATTGGGCAGTCTTTAAATCACATGACCAGGAACTTGCCTGAACATGGATGTGAAACAAAATAAAATAAAGCGCAGCTAGCATTCAGAGAAAGCAAGTGCTCGGAGCAGACCTTTATAAAGCTGCGCCACCGCCGTCGCCGAATTTTGAAACATATGCCAGAGTTTTTCTCGGTTCTGATCGACTTGGTCTTCGCTCGGTTCTTCCTGGTCGGCCTCAGCAAGGCACTGCCTCTCCCAGTTTGAAAACCAATGTTCAGGTCCGTGTTCCTGAATCTCTGCCTCGTTTTCTTCTTTTCGATCCTCCATCATGAAAAAGACTCAAAAAAGTCCAAAATAAAGTTCACTTTGTGAACCGTAAAGGTGTGAAACTTCACAGTTGGCGAACTGTCCTCAATTCACATGAAACATCATATTAGGAATCGATAAACAATGAGGTTTGTTTGAGTCGGATCTTCCCGACCAACTTCTTTGACGTGTTTAGGGTTCTGAACTGACAACGCTCACTTTGTCAGCCGGGAAAGCCCCGCCCACTGGGACAAACAGGAAATACGATTGGCTGTTCTTGTTCCATTCTCGAGGACGAGGATTAATCCGAATATTTCATTGGGTAGAGTAAACGCCAATCAAACCGCGAACGGAAGCGTGTCACGTGGAATTAAAGGGCCAGTGCGTATTTTAACTCACCGTGCATGACAAGGTCTTTTTACATATATTTATAGCAGTAGCAAGTTTGGTTTTCACAATGGAAAGCTCTATTAAAGATGCTAAATATAAGAAAACACAAACTGTATCTAGTTCTTTGTGGGTTTATCAAAGTGCACACATTCGGATAAAATATTCATCGTATATTATTTGCATTTAAATGTCAAATAAAGGTTTTTAAAGGGTGACACTGAATGCAAATATTTTCTTCCTGCTCTAAAACCTTCCTTTTAAATTTTTTGCATGTTTTGTTTCTTTTTTTTTTTTTGCTTGATTTTTTTTTTTTTAAAGTGGCCTCATTCCAAATGGGTTTTTTTCCCACTCAGATGGCCTCGTAGACATTTTTGTGCTTCTTGCGCAGGCCATCAGTGAAAATAATTTCATCATATGTCTCTATCTCTGACAAACAGAGGGTTTTATTGCAATACTTTGATAAAGACAGGATTGTGAAGTTTCTTTTGCAATGAAGATGAATACTTGCTTATGAAGAAGTGGTGCTTTCCCTCATTTCATGCATTTAGCAAGTGGCTTCACAACTTGGTCAGATTGCACAAATATAGAAAAGAATTATTGAAAATTAGTAATGGAACAATAATTTTGAGCATGTTTATGTTTAGTGCTTGTTTAGCATACCACTTATGGGTAGCATGGTGGTGTAAGTGGTTAGCATGGCTGCCTTATAGCAAGAAGGTTCCAGGTTCAAACCCAGTGGCTGGCAAGGGCCTTTCTGTGTGGAGTTTGCATGTTCTCCCTGTGTCTGTGTGGGTTTCCCCCACAGTCCAAAGATAGTTAGGTTGACATGGGGTGGCCTTGGGCTGAAGTGCTCTTAAGCAAGGTACCAAACCTGTGGGTGGGTGGGTGTTTTTGTTCACTGCTTCAGATGGGTTAAATGCAGAGGATGAATTTCACTGTGCTTGAAGTGTGCATGTGACAAATAAA
>JAODLJ010000013.1:1948317-1964504 GCA_027576115.1 Cathorops melanopus
GGAGCGCTTGGTCTACACAGGCTGTGCACTGAAACCGTGCAAAGCTCTTGCAGCCTGCTGGCGCTTCCGCAGATAACGTCACGAATCTGGCTCCAGACTCCCTTGGGATTTTTATTTTATTTTTTTTCTGCTGTAGACAGATGGCCTTGTGCAAAATTACTCTTCTGGATGAGTGTGTAAAGGGACATAAACACTAAATTGGTCCAGGATATGCACTTTAAAACAAAACAAATGACACAAAAAAAAAACCACTTAAAAACTACATTTCCCAGACGGAGGTGATGTCATTCGCACTTCCGCGTTTCTTCTTCGTGGATTGTCTCAAGCTCCGTCACAAGACTTTATCTGCTCGTTTGTGATGGAGGACGCAGCGGATCTGCTGGTTCTTTAGCCTCAGCTGGCTAATTTTAACCCCGTGAAGAAAAAACAAGAAGAAAGTTTTGTATTTCTCTATATATTTTTTAAAAAACACTACCGACATGGCGAACAATATCGCGAAGAAGGTGTCGTGGTCTGGAGAAGGGACGCCGCTTCTGAACGGGGCTGAGGGGAGCAGCAGATACAGCGGGCAGGTTAGCAAACAAACAAACAAACACCTCCTTCTCCTCAGACTGAGCTTTGTTTCGGCTTGAAACACTCAGAGAGATGATTAAATTATCATGAGAGTCGATTCAAACTCGTGTTTCTACCTTTTCATGCAAGTAGTTGAATTCCTCCAGCAGGGATGGAGCAGAGGTCCAGGCAGGTCCAGGCAGAGTCCAGCCAGGGGTCCAGGAGTCCACTTTCCTCAGCACTCTCCTGCTTTTGCTCTGGTCATTTTGTCCTTGAAGCTGTGAAATCTCCTGACTTTCATTTTAGTCAGGTTTCAGTCTGAAGAGCAGGTGTTTTGCAACCCTGGAGTGGTCCAAATCCCCGCTTCCTGTTTGCAGAAGTGTCTCTCAAGTTGGTCATGATCAGAAGTGTTTGGAGGAAGTGTCTGTCTCTGACATGATGTTTGTGTGTGTTTTATAGCCATCCGGAGGCAATATGTTTCACATAGGCAGGATGAGCACGGTGGATCTGGAGGAGGAGGAGATCACGACAGATGAGGTAAACTCGTAATCCTCAAATCCAGACCTGTGGACATTTTCCACGTTTTGTGTTGATGCTCTGGATTCCTGCGTTCCAGTCCATTTAGTTATGACTCAAAAATATTTTAAAAAAGAGAGAGAGCGGGCTTGTTTCCCAATCGACAGATGAATCTGAAATAATTGACACTTCGGCATGAACTGACCTTCTGGAAGCTCCGCCCCCTTCATCTCACATTTGTCACGTTTTCGCCGGTCGACTCGAGTGAAATTTTTCGTTTGAAAGATGTACGGGCTGTTTTCGCAGCAGTGCATGTGTGTACATGGTTTTCCAGTTGGTGGGCGATAGAATCGGTCACTCATTGTCTGTTTTTGTCTAAGTGCCGAGTGTAGGATTACTGTACAGTAAATCCTTATTTTCTCACACACACATACCAGTTTCTACGGTCAGGACTAACCCTTATTCCTCTTTGTGGTTCACAGATCTGGGAATCAAAACTGGTGTTTCAGGGCTTACAGTATTTGCTCCTTAGATTCAAGGGTGCGAGTATGATTGATTGTGCATCTTTCTTTTAGAGGGGAGGGAAAAAAAAAAAGGAGGTTCGATATTCTCATCCTGTACTTGTCTCAAGTTCATCCAATGTCGGAAGTCTATGTCCCATCCCTCAGGCAGTGGGTTTTGCTGTACAGTCGCAGCTCATTTGCAGGATGTATGTTTCATCTGTGTTTGTTTTGTAGTGCATCTTCCTGCACGCGTTTCCATTATCCAGCCGTCTCTTGTGCATAATGCACGTTTGGAGCTCTTTGATTTGGAAAAGGGCGGAGTTTGTGTCATTTTCTGACTTTCCAAAGTCAGAAAAAGTTGGACCAATTTTCTAAAATGTCATGATTTCAGACTGATGGAGAATTCTGTCTTTTATACACGTCTCAGCTTCTCCAAGAAACGTTAGGAATATTACTTAATCCACCGCTGACTCGGATGCAATAGGTGTCTCCTGGTGACGACCCTGCAGCTTTCCGTCGTCACTGCGCTGAAGCGCGGCACTTCCAGCCAAACTCGAAAAGCACTCCACGTCTAAGACAGCGTTCTGGTTAGAAGAAACAGTCCTGGGTGAAGGCTGTTCCAAAAGGACATACATTCCCATATAATTTGTTTCATGGGGCCTTTAATAAGCTAAGCTGCTGACCGTGAATGGGTCATTTAAATGTTTCCGGAATGTATTTTACTTCGAGGTCACAGTCCAGGCTCTAATCTGTGTTGAATAAACAGTCAGATGGTCATAAAGAGTCTTTGTGTGAGTGACTATTTCTCACTGAAACTAAAGCGCTTTACTTTGAGGCACTGACAGACTTCCTGGAGGAAAATCTGACCGAGTGTTCTCGTTTTAGAAATGGTTCCTCTAAAAAACTGAGACTGTCTCATTCTAATTTCATCTGACGTACTTTTTTTAGCTGGCATGAGTGTGGGTATCATTAGTTGGCTTCAGAATTATTGGCACCCTTGTTTAATTATAATTTTCAACCTCATTTGAAATGTCTTTTTTTTTTTTTTTTTCTGAACAAAATTATTTTTGGTGATAAAGGGGCCTGAATAGAAAGCCCTCAAACCCCTGGCGAAAAATCTGCAGATAGATCATGAATACTTCATGTCGGGTTCTGGATCCTTTCCGAGTCTCTCTAATGTTGTTAGGCGTGACAGAATCTCACCAAATCAACGTGTCAATTGTACAGTTCGGGAGGGTGTCAGTAATTTTGCAATAAATGTTTTCCAGGACAGGATTGCACTCCTTTAAAGAATTGTGCACTAAAATTGAGCTGTCCCGTATGCGTGAACTGAAAACCATTTATGCAGTGCGAGTTCCAGAATTATTCGCACCCTTCTGGAAAATGTGCAACTTTTTTCCTGAACAAAAGTGCTTCTTGAAAGAATATTACATTAAAATAAAACAATACAACATTCCCAAATGCCTAAAATTAAAATATCATGTGTGCAGTGGCAACTCCAGAATTATTGGCGCCCCTTGTGAAAATGAGCAAAACAGAACACCTACAACACATGGGGTGCCAATTTTTATTTAAAATTTTTTGTATGAAAAGTGTTGACTGAACAAAATTGTGCTCTTTTAAGGAATATTACATGAAGCTTAATCTACACAGCTCTTCTGTGGCATGTTTAAACTCAAAATCTCACACAAGTAGCATCTTCAGAAGTATTGGTCCCCTTTATGAAAATCGCAAAAAGGAATAACCCTGACAACTGCAAAGGGTGCCAATAATTTTGAAACAAGCTTTTTTTTTTAAACAACCACCAAACAATTACACTCCTTAGAAGAATATTGAATTTTAAAGAAACCTGCACAGCCCTTCTGTTTGTTTAAACCCTCACTCTTGGACCGTGTTAAGTCCATAATTATTGGCACCTTTCTTGAGAATGAGTGCATAATTAAGGGTGTCGATAATTTTGCATCAGGAGTTTCACAGAACAGTTGCATACCTTGAGAGTACGTCACGTTTACATAACACTAGGATCTTTCCATTTATTTAAGTTCCGGATATCACTCATGCATGGGCAATTCCAAAATTATTGGCACCCTTGATGAAAATGAGCACTGTATCGGGTGGCAAGAATTCCAAATCAAACTGTCAACACTGTCCAGTAATGATAGATAAAAACCAAAATGCCTATCTGTCCTTGAATGTCCTAATAGTTTTTCTTTTTTTTTTTTTTTTTTCCCCCCTCCCAGCAGGACCCTTTGAGGCACAGACCAAGTGAGATTCCACACAACGAGAATCTCCTCTCACTCAAATATGAGGTAATCCTCTGAAAATGTGAACCGCTGAGGACACGAGACTCTGGTTTGGAATGCTTGAAAAATCTGGCACTTTCGTCATGAAATGATTTCAATTAGGAAAGATCTTTAGTTCCTTTGGAAAAACAAATGTGTGGAGCATCAAAAACGTTTTGATAAATTTGGACCTGTAAATGTCACGTCCAGGAAAGAGGAAAACGCTCTGTGTCATGCTGTTATCGGAAAATAATCACTCAGAGTTCCTGTTACGGTCCTGAACTTGATGATTTTCCGATCACAGCACATCCTGAAGTGTTTTATTCCTCTCATGCTACAACAGTTTTCCAATGATGACCATTTATTCTTTCATTCATGAACGAATGACACTTCACACTTTCTGTTTATTGTTAAATTTAATGTTCGTGAAACGAGTTCCTTGTTATCAATTACATTTGTGTCGCTGTCAATAGTTGTTCGATCACCAGCTTGTGTTTTTTCGATCTTTTGAAGTAAATTAGGCAAAAAGCATTAAAGTGACAGCTTTACCTCTGGCTATCCCAAGGTGCCCTCTGACCAATCAGACTCCAGAACCGAACGGTGGTAGACGCGCTATTAACACGTGCATCGCTGTTTGTTTCAGAGTCTGGACTATGACAACAGCGAGAATCAGTTGTTTCTGGAGGAGGAAAAGCGCATGAGTTACATGGTCAGTGACGAACCAGTGCAATACAAATGGCTTTTACGGTATTTGATGTGTTTAGTATGAATTCTCATTTTGTGTGTGTGTTCAGGGCTTTAGATGTCTGGAGATAAGTCGCTGGTTCATTTGCGGACTCATCGGCGTCCTGACGGGACTCATTGCTTGCTTCATCGACGTTGTCGTGGAGGAACTGGCTGGCCTGAAGTACGACGTGGTCAAGGAATGTATCCTTATTCGTTAAATAAATGAATGTCACCGATGCGCTTTGTGATTTAAAGCGCCAGGATGTAACTTTTTCATAACGTTCGATTAAAAAAAAATTTGTAGTAATGAATCAGGAGCGAATGTGACGTAAGCTCTTCTGGTCATGACAGATTTGTGGACGGATCATTTAAATTTTGATTTAAGTTGCAACCAAGAGGGAGCGCTCAAGTGGCAAAATCAGGACCTTCATCGTCCTGACCTTTCAGAATGTAGATTCTGGACGTCTTTGTTAAACTCTTCTGAGTTATAACGACATCTTTAACTGAAGAACCAGACATTGAGAAATTCACAGAAGACGGCGGTCTGTCCATCTCTCTGCTCCTGTGGGCGCTCCTGAACTCGGCCTTCGTCATGGTCGGAGCCATCATTGTCGCTTTCTTTGAGGTTTGTGTTTATCTGTGATTCCCTTCATTTAAGTGATTCAACTGGCTCAGTTTGGTGCTCTGGAATGATTCGATTCGCACTTTGATTTTAAGGCGCAATTTTTTTTTTAACTCTTGTATTATAAAATCCAGCCCATGTAGTGATAAATCGCCGTTCTAAAAGAGAGATTAGGGTTTTTTTTTTCTTGGACTAAATATGACTACTAACCATTCAGTTGGGTTCAAAAGTAAATACAACCTCAGGACAAATGAATGACATGTTGTGTAGAAAAACCTTTTCGTGTGTTTTTGTTTCACTGAAGTTTCTTCATCACGTAACAAAAGGTCTCAGTAATTTATAAAATGGTGAAAAGAAGACAAAATATCAGTTCAAACAGTTGCAGTGATGTTGAAATATTCTTTAATAACCTCCTCGTCCACTATTTTCCTTTGTAACGGCTGATTCCTTAGAAAAGCTTTTGGATTATATTTTCTCCATTTTAATCCACTATTTTTACTCGATGATGTTTGTGTTTCACTCTGTGCATCATGGATTTGTGTATTTGTAGCCCATCGCTGCAGGAAGCGGGATTCCACAGATCAAGTGTTACCTCAACGGAGTAAAAATCCCAAGAGTCGTCCGGCTGAAGGTGATCACTCACTGTCATGACGTTAAGACAGAATTATTGGCACCCTTCATAAAAATGCAATCAGGTTTAAACGTATTTGGCATTCTGTCGAGTTTTTTTTTTTTTAAATGAAATTGATTTGCTCCCCCGCCCCCCAAAGAGAGCAGGAAAATCACTTCTCTGATTTTTCTGGGCTCATTGACAAGTGCATAAACTTTTTTAACTATTATGATCCTAATTGTGCTTAATGATAATTAAACTGATTAATTTGTGTTTTTAAATTGATTATTTGATTTGTTCAGGTCAACAGCTATTCATATTATTTTTTTGGTGGGTGTCACACTTTGGGATGCCAATACTTATGCAGTAAATATATAAACGGGGCACTTCAAAGCCCCATTTGGTGGATGGTGGAGGGATTTTTCATGTTAAATCAAAGGAAACTGTAAATTTCACACATACTGAACAACAACAACAATAATAATAAAAGAAAATTGTGTATTTTCAAGAACTTTCTTGAAGGTTGTCAATATTTTTGCAATTTTTTTTCTTTTAAGAAGGTAGCAGCACATGAGAATTTGAGGAAATATGTGTGGTTTCTATTTGAGTGAAAACATTTTGCTTTTCAGGAGAGTCCAGAATATTGCAACATTTCTGTGATCAAAAATCACATTGAGGGTTTTTTTTTTGTTTGTTTTGTTTTAAATTTTCTATTTATTGATTTAAAATTTGACATGTTTGATTTGAAGTTGAAATTTACCGTGTGTAGTGTTTATGCAACCATTTTTGCCCAAAAAGGGTGCCAATAATTTTGCATTCCAAGGATGATGGATGTTGAAGGGATTTGTTGGAAACCTTGTTTTTGATTCAAGGAAATGATCATGTTTCTGGATGCTGATGGCTATTTAAAACATGATGTATTTTAAAGAAGGTTTTGGGGTGTCAATCATTTAGCCACATGCGATTTAAAAAAATATAATAATAAAATCAAATAAACCTTTGACAATTTAAAAACTCACGCAAACAAACTTGTCTTTCCTCAAGCCGAAAATAATTCCAATGAATTTTATTAAAAATTCTTTTCATTGGAATTATTTTCAATTTGAGGAAAGATGAGTTTGTTTGCGTGAGTTTTTAAATTGTCTGAAAGGTTTATTTAATCCTTTTTTTTTTTTTTTTTGGTGGTTCTCCTGTAGGGTGCTAAAATTTTCCAGGAAGGGAACAAAGAGAGCACTGTTAAAAATTAAATTTGTTCCCATCAATGTTTTCTGTTTGAAAAGAAGAAGCCAGAATGATAGAATTGAGGTTCAGATATTGTATTATCGTGGTCTTGAGTGCTTTGCAGACTATATAAACTGGAATTAGTTGGTCATGTCGTGTGTGTGTGTGTGTGTGTGTGTGTGTGTGTGTGTGTGTGTGTGTGCGCGTGCAGACACTGGTAGTGAAAGTGTGTGGTGTGATCTGCTCAGTGGTTGGAGGACTTGCTGTGGGGAAGGTAAGACAAAAAGCAATTCACACTTCCTTTGCAAATGAAGACTTATTTACTTGTGATCTGATCCAGTTTGTTTTCCTGCACCGCTGTTATCATAACATTTTCCTGGGCTGTGACCGCTTGCTTGCTTACTTGCTTGATCTCATGATCCTGCTCATGAGTGGCACCGTTGTCCTGCCAGTTGGACCCCGTGCCCTTTCACTTACCAGATTCAAGACTGGGAAACCTCTGCAAATATTTGTGACGGTTCCCACACGATGGAGGATGCCAGAGGCGTGATTTTTCCGGTCTTGCTTTTCCTAACAGGAAGGGCCGATGATCCACTCAGGAGCCGTCGTGGCAGCCGGGGTGTCCCAAGGCAGGAGCACGTCTCTCAAAAAGGACTTCAAGGTAAAAACGTAATGCGTGATTTCAAAATTTTTGGGTTCGCGTATAATATTCAGACATCGGCCGTATTACTTGTGTCATAATTGTCTGACTGCGTGCAGATCTTCGAGTATTTCCGCAGAGACACTGAGAAAAGGGATTTTGTGTCCGCCGGAGCTGCTGCTGGAGTTTCTGCTGCCTTCGGAGCTCCTGTTGGTGAGATGCTGATGCACTTTGGACCTCATTTACCAAACTGGATACAAAAATTTATTTGTGAACTGTTTGCAGGAGCATTTACACAAGAAATGTTGTATTTATGAAAATCTGGGTGGTTCCAAAAAGTGTGTGTAAACTATTTCAATTTACATCTTGGGACGCTTTGGAGTGTGAACCTCAGTTGATGGGGTTCAACTTGTATCATTGGCGATGAGTTTCTAATTTATTTATTTATATTTAATTTTTTTTAAACACTGAGTTTAGATTCATTTTGATCTCTCACACACACAAATTCTAATTTTGTAAAACTCATTTGCCAGTTCATATGAATTACTTGAAGGAGAGAAATCCGTAATTTAAGACAGTTGAGACTCGCCAATCAATTTGGCCAAAAGTAATGGCACCCTTTAAAAGGAGAAAGCGTGTGTGTACACGATCGTGAAGCTGCTTTAGTAGAAGATTTTGCATTTGCTGCACTGAGGGGGTGTGGTTTCACCGCGGAGTTGTCATTTTGTCATTTCTACCTCTTGGCTTTTGATAGAGTTTTGTGGGTGTGGCTGAATGTAAATCAGCTGTGCTGTGAACCTTTGGTCATTTATGACTGCCGTTGTTCCACATCAGCCAAACTTCTTTAAAAATCTGTTGGATTGCTTGACTGATTAAAAAATATTTAAACCCAGTTCTAATTTGAAAAATGAAGCTCTTTGTAAGATCCAGGAAGTTGTATGATGGAGCAGATTGATATTCACATTGTCCAAAATTACCTTGATGATACATGATGGATAATAATGTGATGATCTGTCGAGCAAAGGTAATTTCCAGATGAAGTTTTCAGTCTAAATCTGCATCACTCGGAGACTTAGACTGGCTTCCACGAGAATCTGGACCTTTCCAGATGGTGCAGAAGTCAGTGCGATATTAGGTTTCCATATTTCTCTGGTCCACATGTGGGTTTTTTTTTTCCTTCCTTCCTTTTTCATACAGGTGGAGTCCTATTCAGTTTAGAAGAAGGGGCATCTTTCTGGAATCAGATGCTCACCTGGAGGATTGTGAGTGATGTGCTGATCGTTTCTGATTTATTAATGAAGATTGGAATTGTATTTATAATCTCAATCAGCTTGCTATACTATAACTGTGTGTGTATATACTATAGAGATTGTCCACATAAACATGCTGAATTTGTAAACGCACCAGCTGCATTTAAAACAGATTTAAATCCAATCATCACTCCAATTACTTCAAATGAATTGCAGATGCAGCTGTCATCTTCAGCCTACATCATAGACCTCGAAGAGAGGTGCAACACAGGAAGTAGTCAGGCTTTATGATTGGATTTGCATTTTACAGAAATCAGATTTCTGTTTGTGTCACAAGTGACGGATTTAACCAAGTATGGTTAATATCTTATTGTGATCCAGTCCAAGATGTAGACAATGTCCAGGCATTCAGATATCCTGAAGTTCAAATCTCCTGACCCTGTGACCTGCACACACAAGACATGCAAAAGTCATGGATTCAAAGTGTCAGATTTTCAGAACTGACAGAGTCGACCTCCAGTCAGGATATTTTCAAGTTCTTAATGTGTTTCTTTTTCAAAAACTAGTTCTTTGCATCTATGATCTCCACCTTCACCTTGAACTTTTTCATGAGTATCTACAAGGGGAAACTGGGTGAGCTCTCCAACCCTGGTCTCATCAACTTTGGCATTTTTCCCTTGGAAGTAAGTTTTCTTGCTGTGAGCAACTTGAACTCGCATACCTCCTAACAACTCTCACAATTCAAATCGCTCTGATAACGAACAGCTTAAATAAGTAATCGCTCGAACAATTCAAATAACTTTCAAACCAGACAACTCGAATAGATCGAAAGCTCGAGCAATTCAAATAACTCGAGTCACTCGAATCATTCATAGACCGTGAAAAACTGAGAACTCTCACCACTCGAGTAACTCTAACAATTTAAATAATTTGGAAAACTCACAAATAACTCTGAACAACTCCAACAATCGAAATAACAAACGGCTCAAATACGTCTCTCAACTTGAGCAACTCCAGTAATTTGCATGCTTTGAACAATTCACAATTCAAATCGCTCCGATAACTATAACGAGAGCAATTCAAATCACTTTCAAACCAGACAACTCAAATAGCTCGAAAGCTCTTGCAATGCGAGTAACTTGAACAGTTCATCAAACTCGAAAAACAAAACTCGACTCATCGCAACTCAACTCTAACAATGGAAATTACTCAACAACTCCAAGAACTCCTAGCTCAAATGTCTCATAACTTGAGCAGATCAAATAACAATTCTAATAACTAAATTAATAACTGTCCCAACTAAAAATGTAAATAACTGTTAAAGGAAAAAAGACTCAGATAACCCTTAATAACTAACTCCGATAGCTTTGATAACTTGCAGCTCAACTGAGACATCTGAGAAATGTATCGAACTCGAATAACACAAGCAAATCAAGGACTCTGATGGTGCGAATTGAAATAAGTCGGATCGATGACGCGTCTAATTCCTCCAAAATCTTATCTCGGATCGTTCTAACAAATCAATGAACAACTGAATTTTTTTAATAGCTTTAACTTAAATAATGGGATTGCTCTTTGATTTCTTCATATCTGAGCATGCCTGTCAGCTTCATTTAAAGATTAAAGTTACATCAAGGTTTTAGTCAAGAGGTATTGTGGCCAATAAAATAGAAATGTCCACAATGGTGTCCTTTTGTCCAGTTGGAGTTGATGTTTCCTGAATGTACCGAACAAGTGAAGGATGTTGAGGAGAAAATTGTCAACTTTTTTTTTTAAGCAATTTTCAAATCCTTTTTTTTTTTCTTTTTCCCCCCTCCCAGAGTGTGCAGTATAATCTCTATGAGATTCCTATATTCATATGCATGGGAGCCGTTGGTAAGCGAAAGTTATCCTTATGTATATTAAATAATGCTGTTAAACAACGAGTGTGAACACTGACTGGATTTCCCCCCCACACACACACACACACACACACTCCCCTTCACTCAGGTGGCATTCTGGGAGCGCTGTTCAACATCCTCAATTACTGGCTGACAATTTTCCGAATCAGGTAAATCCTCAGGTAAAGGCATCGCAAGGTCGAGCTGTTAAAATTCATTCAGATGTTCACTGACGAGCCATAACGGAACGGCATTTCTCAGGTACGTGCACCAGCGGTACCTGCAGGTGATGGAGGCTATGCTGGTGGCTGCTGTTTCAGCCAGCGTGTCCTTCACGATGATTTATTTCTCCAGAGACTGCCAGCAGCTGAAGACCGAATCACCGGAGGAATATCCTCTACAGGTAGATATAGAATTACAGAATTATTTTAAGCTCTCTGCTAGGAGTCTTTTCATGGTGTTGCGATACAAGAAGTAATATTGAAGAATAATTTTAGTGAAACTCCAGAGCACAGTTCAGAGTTAAGGGAATGTCTTTGTTTACGTTTTAGCTCTTTTGTGCTGATGGGGAATATAATGCAATGGCAACTGCGTTCTTCAACACGCCTGAGCGGAGTGTGAGGAGTCTTTTTCATAGTCCACCTGGTGAGTGTGTGTGTGTGTGTTTTGTAGAAGGTAAACTCCTCTGTCCTGACATCAAGTTACAGCTTTACCTCTGACACTGGAGACTCCTTCCATGAATGTGACAGAAATGTCTCCTTTCAGAAAACCTGAAAGTGTCTGCCCCACCCTTGTTATTGAGCTGTTACCATAGAAACAGGGTTCAACCTGTGATTTTGCATCTGTATTATTGTTTGGTCAGAACATTTTGATTAATTTCCAGCCCATAGAAACCACTTTTATTTGAGTTTAATGTGGTCAATGAGAGCAGTGATGCAGAAAATATTCAAACATGGTTCCTTTTTTTTAATTGCGAGTGACGTCTGTTTAGTTTTGTTGATGTTATGGGATATGATTTTTGTAATGGTGTGATGATTCTGCTTCTCCGTCACTGTTTAATTTGTGTGTTTTTTCTTCCCCTCTTCCTCCTCTCAGGCACTTATAACCTACAGACTCTGGGACTCTTCACCCTGACCTATTTCTTCCTGGCGTGCTGGACGTACGGTCTGACCGTGTCAGCAGGGGTCTTCATCCCCTCTCTGCTCATCGGGGCAGCGTGGGGGCGACTCTGTGGCATTCTGCTCCCCTTATCGTCCCCCAGTAAAGTGAGTTTTAGCTCTGTGAAAGAAGGAAGGGGAAAAAAGAGGCACTTTATAATCAGTTGCACAAATAGAACCTACATCAGGGCTCTTGAATCAAATGATATTTCTTTGCCATGTTGAACTCAAACGACGGGAGTCAAAACTGACAGCGATAATCGACTTGGCGAGCAGGAACGATAACTGTTTGAAGTGCACCAATGCATGGCGAATGTTCTCGTTCAGAAGGTGTTGATTAATTTTCACAGGTTTATATCAACACTCTCGTTCTGATCTGCTGTCGTTTCTGTAGCAACAGATCATTCGCACGGAATTGTACAGCGGACACGACACGAACACATTTCAAATTGTGCGTCATTGTTGACATGGTGAAGATTTCGATCAGATGTTTTTCATGTTTATGAAAGGAGTTTTAAAAAAAAAAAAAAGGCCAGGAGGAGATCCTTTTGTTTGTTTGTAGCTGTTGTCGTTTGTCAGAACAGGAAGTAATTTGTGATGGGATGTGGATGTTCCACACCATTTCATGTAAATATAAATGGAGAAAAATTATGCTCTGATAAATAACGCAGTAAGAAGAATGAAACACTTTCTGATGTGCTGCAAGAGGTTGTTTTAGTTTGTTCTAAAAGCCTGAATTGGCTCCCCCCACCTTCTTTCCTTCCTTCTTTCTAAGTTGATCCTTTTTTATGTGCAAGATCTGTAACTGCACTGAAAGATTGCAGTCTTGGGTAATTTTCTAATACGTTTCAGATTTGGACAGATCCAGGGAAGTACGCCCTGATGGGAGCCGCAGCCCAGCTCGGTGAGTCAGAGATGTTTTGGTGACGTGTGATCTTCGTGACTGCTTCCTTGTGCTGGTTTGCATGAAATGTACAGAATGTAAGCTTTTTTTTCTTCCCCCTCCTCCACGCAGGAGGCATCGTCAGAATGACCCTGAGTCTCACCGTCATCTTGGTGGAAGCTACCGGAAACGTGACCTACGGTTTGCCTATTATGCTGGTGCTGATGACCTCCAAGATCGTGGGGGATTATTTTGTCGAAGTGCGTATTGTTAATGATGTCCTACACACACTTGAGTTCCTTGTCGTCTGAATGTGTGTGTGTGTGTGGATCATGTTGTGGTTTTCTCATTGACAGGGCCTTTATGATGTACACATTAAGCTGCAGAGTGTTCCTTTCCTTCACTGGGAAGCCCCTGCGACTTCTCACTTGCTGACTGCCAGGTAGCGTAACGTTTTTCACCTCCCTAAACCGGACTGCTTTGACAATCCGAGCAAGAAAAACAAGCTTGCTAGCTTCTAAATCCTCCTGTCATGCAGAATGCGATGTGCTTGCATCCTGCCGTGTGAATTCGGGTTCTCTTGGTTATCCAGTGACTGAGAAATTAATTTGCAGGCTTTAAAGTCAGTATTCTGAACATGATGATGAGGTCATCTACAGAATGCATCTCTTTGTGCAACTGGGACAGTTGAGTGAAATTACATTGTGCTTCCTGTGTGAAACCGAGATATTTAGTATTCTGTACACTTGTGTATTCAGGAGGAAACACTTGAATGGTTCATGTCAGAGTTTTTAAATATTTGTTTTTGGAATCAGGTTCCTGCGAGACTGTACTTGGTACGGCGTCTGTCAAAATTTTGATGTCGTAAACAAGACTCCCAATGTTTTCATGTTCCCTTCTGTCCAATAGAGAAGTCATGAGTTCTCCAGTCACCTGCTTTAACAGAGTGGAGAAGGTGGGCACCATCGTGGACGTCCTCAGTATCACGACCACCAATCACAACGGTTTCCCTGTGATCATACAGGCTGGCGCCAGTGACGAGGTATGTGCCATTTCCTTGGAGATGGCAAACTGACTCTTTCCTCTCGATTTGGATTGCTGTAACATGTCCATCTGGAGCTAGAGTGATGTGTGTTTTCTGTTTGTTTGTACAGCCTGGGAAGCTCTGTGGCCTCATTCTCCGCTCTCAGCTCATCGTCCTGCTCAAACACAAGGTCAGAACTGCTGTTCGACAGACTGCCGTAACACTTGGGTGGATAGAATTTCAGTAAAATCACAAATACATGTAATATACTGAATAGAACCCTGCAGTTTGAAGCTGCACTATTATCAGAGCTGCTCTTCTCAACACTTTCTGACCAATCAGAATTCGACAGCGCTGCGGTGTAAATGGAGCACTCGGACTAAAAATAGGTGCAAAATGGCTTTTTCAGGTCTGGAGATGGCAAAACTCCTCTTGTGACCCTATGTTTCTATGATGAGGTGTGTGAGCGAGAGAGACAGACAATACTCAGGATTTTGAGAGTGTTTGAAAACTGATTTTATGAAAAAAAAAAAAAAAATACTGAAGGAGCTGAAAGATTTACTTTTGGTTATATATTTTAAGGTTTGGAGGAGGTGGCGCATTCTTTAGTGAAAGAAACATGAATGAAAGGGTGTGTGTGTGTGTGTGTGTGTGTGTGTGTGTGTAGGTGTTTGTGGAGATGCAGCGCTCTCGACTTTACAAGCGTAGACTGCAGCTAAAGGACTTCAGGGATGCGTATCCTCGTTTCCCTCCCATCCAGTCCATCCACGTGTCCCAGGATGAGAGAGAGTGCATGATGGACCTGACGGAGTTTATGAACCCCACCCCGTATACCATACCCGAGGTCTGCTGTCTGATTTCTGCTTTCACTGTCATCAGTGTTGTCGTTTCGGTTTTAAAGATGATCAGACTAACGAGAATTATTTGTACTGATTATGATTTTTATTTATTTATTTATTTATTTATTTCAGGAAACATCCCTCCCTCGTGTGTTTAAGTTATTCCGGGCGTTGGGTCTCAGGCACTTGGTGGTGGTTGATAAAGATAACAGGGTAAGGAACGAGCACATTAGTTTATAAAAATGAAGAGCGATGTGAAAATACTTTTTTTCAAATCAACTCAATCAAGTTACCACAGAAATATTCCCTCCAGATCAGTGACTTTTTTTTTTTTTTTTTTTATCTTTTGTGGTTTTACAGTTTTCCCGAAAATTATTTTATAATTGTTCATTCTTCGTTAGTCAAGTTCAAAATGATAATTTTGAGTGACGACATAATTGAGTCAACTTGAATGTTTATGACTATTATAAATAATTAGAATGATAAATGGTGATGATTCTGAATTTCAGTAAAACATCAATTCCAAAATGCAAATACTAGAAACCTTATTTAAGTGTGAATTTTTGGCAGTTAAATGATCGGTTGAAATTAATTGTGCCTCGTGATAAAGGTACATTAATCTCAGGATTGGATTTGTTGTTTTTGGCCTTAAACATAAAAAATCAAGTCCAAAACCTGTGTATACATCATGTATACTTTTTTTTTTTTTTCTTCATTAACAGCCTGCCCAAACGGACCAAAAATAAAATTATGAATGCATACAATAATACAAAAGAATTTATCAGTATGTCAGTGTTACATGTGTTCTGTACAGGATAGTTTCCCAAAAGCATCGCCACACAAACCTCGTTTTGTATGGATGAGCATCGCAAACGCGCGTGCTCTCTCTCTCTCATCACTAAGGCGATCTTAACTTTATGATGTTTATGGGAAACTCGGTCCAGTTCTTGTTACATATTGATTTGTGCTCCTTTTCACAAAGGGTGTGAATAATTCTGGATGGTATTGTATCTACAACCAGATGTTTTGTTGCAATTGACCGAGTTCAGCGCTGGGTACACACCATGCTCTAAACCAAACACTGTCCTCAGTTATAATTGCAAATAATTATCATGAAGTAACTGTTCACAGCCAGAAAATCTCCATGGGACCACAGAACCGAGGACCGATTTATTTCTGCTTTCCTTTCTCGACGATTTTCTCTGCGATTTCCAGTAAAGTATTTTGGCGGACTGAAATTCCCGGCACTTAAAAAAAAAATGTCGTCACAGAAGTGATAAATATGTGAAAAGATGATAAGGATGTTTTGTTGCTCTGGTTTCTGTTTTATTTCTGTCTTCCGGCTTGTTGGGGCCGATCACATGCATTTACATCAGTTACTTAGCTGAAAGTAGTGCATTTAGAAAATGAATCGTTTTTCCAGCGGTGGCAAGATTTACAGTTTAGACAGTATTTAGACTTTTTTTTTTTTTTTTTTTAATC